>JAHREE010000287.1:10666123-10753245 GCA_033628505.1 Tringa tobata | reverse complement strand
GGGCAGGGGGGGGGCTCAGGCCGCAGCCGGCGGGCCCCCAGAGCCAGGGGGTGACCCTCGGGGTACCCTGACATGGCGCTGTGGGGACAGTGCCCAGCAGCTCCCAGGTGCTGGCGTGAGGCTGAGAGGTAAGGGCTGGGGGGGGTCGTAAATGGTGAGATTCCACCAACTAGCTTGAAAGCCTGAGGAAAGAGGTTCGGGCGCGCTGAAGTGGCACGTTTTGAGAGTGTATTCTGTGCTCGTTACCATCAAACGTAAACCCGAGTGTCGGCCTCGCGTGATGCGACAGAGCTGGGATAAACTCAGCTTGGCTGTGAGTGTGTGCGGGCTCGGGCTGGCCTAGTCCCCTTGCCTTTACTTAGAGATATGTCTTGGCTGTAGCCAGGGAAGGAGCAGGTGGACCTGCTGGTAGAAATTCGTAAGGGGAATTCAGACCCCTAAAATCACTAGTGGGGCATCACCTCTGTTGGTGTGAAAGGGCACGTTCTTCCCACGGACTGTGTCTGTTTTCTGTGGTTTGCAGATACCAGCTGTCACCCACGTGCGTTTTGCTGGCCAGAAGACATAGATGTCCCCTGCGACTGGGTCTTTGCATGAGTGTGTTGAAGATGAAATGCTACATAAGCTCTTAAAGCGTACCACCTGAGGACATTGCTACCGACATGGACATCATTATTTATTTACGGATGCTTTAATCAGGAGGAGCTTTTTTGTAAACATGAATTGCTGGGCTCTTTCCTTGAGGTGTCGTTTCTTGTTTCATGCTATTGAAACATTAATCTTAACTTATTATGACTCCTTTGTGTTGGTCAGCTCTCAGGGACATTTCCCTAGGCTTGAAAATGTGGGAGCTTTCAAGAATGTGTCAATTGTGCCAACTAAAGCCACTTGTGGGCTGCCACACCGAAGTACTTTTTGTCATAGCTCAGTAGCTGTTGAAAGTATTATGTCCTGCACCCAGAGGTTTTGTGTTCAGGAATGTCCATACAGGTCATCGCCTTCTTCCTACAAACTGCTTCTTTCGGAAGGCCTCGGTACTTGTATCACAGAGGACAAAAGGGACTTGCGTCCAGGGTCCTTCGGCAATGCTTCCAGTTTTATTTTTCATAATCACAAGGATTGCTTTTCTACTCCCCGTTCCCTGAGGCTTGCAGCTTCATTTACGTTAACTGTATGGTTGAAACCTGAGAAAGAAGGTGTAATGTAAGTAGTATTGAAGGTGTTTACTTTCCTGGTGCTCTTAAAAAAATTGATCATTGTAGTCATGGTCATTATTAGCAAGCTAGTTAAAATTTTAAAAAGGTACGGTGAGAAACTGTGACGTTTTAAGGCCGTATTTAGGTTGGGGTCTTCGCAAATGTCAAGATGGGTAGGTACAGTTTCGGTGGCGTTAACTCAGATGATAGTCCAATTGCTTTCAGTGGGAACCATGCATAATGTGCGTGTCTTTTCTGAAAAATCATAATTTGTATTTCTAATTGACATTCCTTCTTCTAAAAGCTGCTAGAAAAACATGTTGTCAGGGGTTTGTGCTCTTGTTGCTTTCATGATGGAAAAAGAATCATCTAACATTTTAGGAATCCCCCAATACAAGTTTAGCCCGTAAGAACAAACAAGGAAAAACCTCACATCTTCCCAAATAAGTATTTCAGAGCTATAGAAGAGTGGTCATAGTTTTTCTAGAAGATCCTGGAGCATGCTGAGTGAATGAGAAATTGTGTTGCTACTTTAACAAAAGATTCCACTATGCAAACTGCTAGTGAAGTGTTCCTAGTTGTTCACAAAATAGACATGGCTAAGCATGCTCCCTCTCTTATTTGCCTCGATGTCACATTTTTAGCAAATATTGCTATTATATGTGGCCCTTCAGCTTGACTGGACCCTTACTATAATGAAAAACTTGCTTTTGAAAAATGTATCACAAATCCTGTAAAAAAACAAAAGTTCCCTTCGTCTTTCACAAAATGCAGAACCTTCTACTCTTTCTTACTATGATTGAGCAGATCCTCTTTAAAGTGAAGTACACAAGAAGTATAGTATGTTCCTACAGGCTATATGTCACAAATGTTTTTGTACTCATAACTTATTCTTAGAATGAAAATTATGATCTTCAGTTGTAGCATTCTTGATATTTTTTTTGAATGCTGCTGTGAAATAGCAAGTTGTCTAGGGGAGTGAAAATCATCGGAAACAACAGAAATGTCTAAAATTATAATGATATATGTAAAATTATAGTCTGATTTATGCAAGGATAATTATCTTTAAAAAAAAAAGTCAACCTAGCCATAGAATTTGTGGTTATGGAAGGGAAATAAATGAGATCTTCAGAGCAAATGTGACTTTAGTTTGATCTTAAGTTAAACCAGCTCAGGTGAAGGTTTGTGTAAAGGTGTCTCTGGATTTTTGTATAGACAGCATTTTCTATAGAATGTTTGAATCTTGAATGGCAGAGACCCCACTCCCGGGGTTGTCCTATGCTATGAGTTCATATCCACATACGTGCAGGCATGTTGAAGTTGTCTTCAGTAGAGCACACGCCTAACTTGAAGCAGAAAGGTCCTGCTAATTTCCAAGCAAGCTGTTGCAGTGATGTGTTGAGTGAGATCCATGAAACTCTTTTGTCAATGGAATAGGCTTTTGCTTGCATGGAGCCTAAAACAATGAAACGTATGTCCTTAGTTTCAAATGATAAAGTGCTGTGCAGAAACCAGACTCTACCGATGTCTGATTATCCATGGACTGGTGTAAAACATTAGTCTCCCATTGTTACTGTGTTAATAACTACACAATGTACATATTCCTGTTCAGTGGGTTTTATAGATCCCTTTAAAATCTAAATGTTTTCATTCAATTTTTTTAATAGAGAACTTCATTTTTCTGCCTTGTGATATTGCTGCTACTCAACATGTAGAAATGACGATTTTAGAGCCTGGTCCTGAAAACTGAAGTTGCTAGTGAACAGGATGATATGCCACTGTCCAGACTCTTTTTTGCCCCACTGTTCACACAAAGAAGTGTTATAATTTTCCTTTCTTTGTAAAAGGAATACAGAGCTCCAGTTGTAGTATAACAGTGGTTGCACCTGATTAGACACTGAGGCTTGACTCAGAAGGCATCCTACAAACGAGAAATAGTTTAATAGCAAACTAAGATATTTTTACTTTTATTGTATTGGTTTAGTGAGTCCTTCAGGTTGGCAGAAGGAGTTTGACTTACAAGATGTCCGACATTTTGCCATCCCTGATGGGGAATTGTCCCTATTAGGTGTCGTTTTTGAGACCTTTTAAACCCCGTTATCACAGTGGAGGGACTTCATGGAACTGGGATTTATTCTAACAAAGTTTTTGTGCTGCCACCAAAACGCTAGTAGGATGAGCCAGAACCAGCTGCTCATTTTACCAGTAGAATAATTGAAAATGTAACTGGATATTTTGTTTAGTGGCAAAGTACATCTTACATGTGCCTCTTACATAGTTTTTGGACATGCCATACTAATGTGTTTCTTTGTGCTGAGTGTTAAATGGTCTGGCTGCTAGAGAGCGTTTGGGAAAGAAGCTGGGAGTGTTGCTATACAGTATCCCAGTGCCTCCTTGTAAAGACTGTGACGTTTCTCTGTTAGGGGTGTACCCATGTAAGAGAATAGCAGGATTTTTCTGCTAGAAGTTGCTGTGCTGGCTGAAGTGAGGGATACCAATGCAAGGATCCCAAGTCTGAAGGCCCTTTAAAAATTGTGACATTCTGGGGGAGCAAATATATGTGGCTAGTCAAAGACACCAAGGATTTTCTTCATAAATGTCATACATATACTAAGTTTTCTTATGTGAATCTGGGAAAGAATACACTTTCATACAAAGAGAGAGGAAAGTCAGGTCGTGTTATGGATTTATTTTAAGCCCTAATGCTCTTCTTAGATTTATGGTATAGATATTTGTAGGTATGCTTTTAAGTCAGTGCATATTGGAAATCTTGAAGAAAAGCAAGAAAGTAGTGAGAAAACACTGACATTTTTTACTCCAGTCTTAAAATTTACTTTCTCTTTAGGCAGTAGTGTAATAAATGAGCAAAGCTCTGGTCCCTGATTTTTTTTCTTTCCCCATGTTTCCTTTCTTACTGCTGCATGTACTCATCAGTTAATAATGCTTTCAGTAAGCCTACATAGCCTGTAAGTAAACCTTAGCACAACATAGGAAACTATATATATGATAACCCTTTGGAATGGAATAGGGTAAGAATGAGTAGAAGCTTAGCATATGACTAATCGTTAAAGGCAATATCAATAATCAAAATATCAATCATTATATCAATAAGCTGGGCTAACTGGAAGTTGGATGACCAGAGGAAGTTGGTGGTGGGAGAGAAATGAGCTGGGGCCTTTTACACGCAAAAAGGTCGGGGGGAAAGGCCTGATTGTGCAGTGGGCAATAGATGTATTTTTTTAACTTTATTTATCTAAAGGACTAAAATAATAACCTATTACTTTATAGCCATTTAGATGTTTCACAGTAGGAACTGGACTGAGAGAGGAAGTTGCCTTAAGAATACCATATGTCTGATTTTTGAACCCGTGCAGATGTTCCCATTTGCAAGTGCTCCAGTTAATGTGTGGGGATCAACAGCGCAGCCGTGTTAGATTCTCTAGAATATTTTTCTCTTTGAAAGCAGACCAAGCAGATTTGTGTTGTTTGCTTCTTCTCCCTTCAGCCCCACCATAGAGAATTATACAGTCAGGAACTGGCTCTGTGGGACTGCAGGTTACCAGAAGTTGGAAACTTCATAAAGAACAGTGGTTTCTCTCTGTAATCATGTCTGGAATGGAAAATCATGCTCAGAGTCTGAAGTAATGCTTATGCTTATTTCATCCAAGTTACAACTAATTTGGAGACTTTTTCCTTTTTTTTTGTCCCTCCTGTTTTCTGCCTCTTCATTTTTCTCTTTCAGTAGTGAGTCACAATTCACATTTGTTCTTTCCAGTTTTCAAAGTGATGTACATCAAAGTCACTTCCTTTCTTAAAGTCATGACACCTTTGGGGATAAAAACAATGTGGGGATGTTTGTTTTAGATAACAAAAATAAACAAAAAACGGGATTATCCAATTATTGTTTATCCAGGAACTCGGTAAATCCAGTTCCTAAATATTTTGCTACTTAGCTGAGCCTTCCCTCACGTTTATTATCTAGCAAAACTAGCATGTTTACAAGCAAACAAAATATTGAAAAGACCAGTCGACAATATATTAAGAAACGTGTTTTTAGTAAGGTTTGGGAAACAGAAGTCTGCATTTTGCAAATTGTTTTATTGACAACATTCCAGCAGGCTAAGATGGTAACAGTTAATGAATTGATTTTTCTCTTGGATTTAAAGGTGAATTGGTGAATAATGGCAGTGTCAAAGAATAGCCTTTTTGATACTTTTATAAATGCGTATTAGGTGAAGGTGCTTATCAGTAGATAAGGTGGGTTTGTTTTGTTTGTTTTGGTTTTTTTTTTCTGAAATACTTCTAAGTAAATCCTTGTCTCCTATAAATTTTATATGCTTCTCTCTTGTGACTTAGTGTACTAATTTAGTCTGGTGTAATTGTTAAAATATTTGGCTTTTCATGGGTCAGTAAACTGGCTACTGGATTTCTCAAGCAGCTAAAATGAGAGAGCAGAACTTTATAATTTTGTTGTGCTGATGATTACCTCAATAAAATACATAGCTGTTTCACGAGCATATATAGACTATGCTTTCTCAGGACCCTTGGCATCATGGTGATTGGATTGGCAAAAATATTTCAGCAGCTAGATTTGCAGTATGGGTTGCTATGGATGGTATTCTTTGTACCTTATGTCTGCATTGCATTTGATGTTGATGTGAAATCTTTGTGGGGGGGAAAAATCCTAACAAGTGGCTGGATAGCCTGCTTGCCTTTCTCTGGTTCTCTTAGGTTAAAAAAGGCTGTGTTAAAGGGAGAGTGTAGGGGAAGCTGGTGGAAAGATGAAAGAGTTATTTCTAAAAGATGTTATTTATACTGCTTTTTGTGATTATATTACATTTGCCTTGTTAGACTACAAAAAAGGTAAGTGCCTCCACAGGATGCATTAGGCAGCACAGCTTTGTATGAAAAGTGCAGCAGAGACCTGTGCAGTGCTGGCCAGCCACTGTGGTTTCTGTCATGGAACCCTGAAGAGAGGAGGCAAAGTGGAATCCTCTTTCACCCTCAAGTGAACTGGGGTTGCAAGCACTAAATTAAAAAAAAAAAAACCAAACAAAAAAAACCCCAAAAAACAACAATCACAGATTAAGACAGAAAATATCTTTGTTAAAGTTCTTTTACACTTAGTACATCCTGTGACTTTAACTGTCACTGAGCATCTTCTCAAGAGCTGTATTTTTAACGTTTATTTTAATGCATTCTGGTTAGCATCACTTTACAGGATAGCACCTTGGCAAGAATGTGTATAAGTGTGTGCCTCTGACCTTATGTTGTTTTTCTTGGTTATTTCCAAAGGTGTGTGATAGAAAAGGCTATTGATGGGCAGACTGTGTTCAAACTCACAATTTCTGAGAAAGAGACCATGTTTTATTATCGCACAGTAAATGGTTTGCAGCCACCAATAAAAGTAATGACACTGGGGAGAATTCTTCTGAAGAAATGGATTCATCTTAGTGTGCAGGTGAGTAAAATAAAAACCATTTAATATTTGTTGAAATACAACATGTGTTTGAAAATGGTATAACTGCACAAATATAAAAGGGTAAACTGAGGGATGTAAATGATAACTCTTGAGTTGTGTAGGTAAGGATGTGGGAGTTCATTTTGAGGCAGTGGCTAATTTTGCACTGGAAAAAAATGCTGTGCTCATTCTGAACAAACAAGACTGAAAATTCTCACCCTTAGGGACACAAATATTTGGTGTGAAGAAAAGCTACTTATTTCTAATCTTATCAATAAGCCTTGGGTCTCTCAGATTAATTCCTAAAAAAGTGAATGCTATCCTCATCTATACATGCTAATGTATTTATCTTAGAGGTATCTCCCACTTAATTTTAAAAACTTCTTACAGAGCACATAGTAAACATATATGAGTTTGTGCAGGCGCAATCAAGCTACTAAGTTACAGAGTTGTTACCTTTTATTTTAAAAATATGATTCAGAATTGTTAAAACACAATGTTTGTGTTCTAAAAGTTTTCTGTTGACATCTTTTTAATAAGTGTACAAATATCCACTGAGGATAAAGCAAAATTGAGTTTGTTAAAATTTAAACTGTATGAACAAAAACCAGTAAACAAACACAGAAGAAATTAAAATTCAGTTATTTGCATGTCTTGTAATTCCCAACAGACATTTGAGTAAATTCTATTTGTAAGCCAAGTTCAACTAATAATTATAAAACACAATTATCAGGTATTGAAGTGTTTTTCTTCTCCTTCCTTCATTTCCTTTATCCGTTCTATTAAATTTCATTTGGTTTACAGCACAATCAAGAATAGTTTTGCTGCTTTCTTGAGACTTGCTAAAAGGTATTGACTGTGATTTGGATTTTTAGTGCTGATCTTGTCACTTGTAAGAAGTATTGAAGGTGACGTCTTGATTTTTTTTTTTTTTTTTTGCAGTTTTCTTTTTTCCAGGGTATCAGTATGGTAGTGTGAATAAGATTTTGGCTGTTGGATTAAAAGAGTGACCTTAAGGTAGAACTAATGAACTTTACACTTCAAACACCCTAAGGGTGCTATATTAGTGCTGCTGCTGTCAGCCACATTTTGTACTAGCTTCAGTAACTGCTAAAGCCTGGGCTAGTGAAGAGTGAAAGGGCTGCATTTAAATATGCGTATCTTAAATTGTATTACAAAGAATCCTCAAGCATTCTGTAGGATTTGGCTCTTTGTTTCTTTGGGGAAAGTGTTTCAATGCATAGCAGGAGTAAAGAAGTGTAGCTTCTAGACCCTTAAAGGGACTGCAGGCTTAATACCTTTCCCAAGTCTCTGAGCTCAGGGTAGAACCTCACATTCTGTGATTTGTGGTAGTGTAGGACTCAACTTTCTATTAAAGATGACAATGGCTGCAACATGATCCATTTAGCACTAGGTCTGTCTATGAAATTTTAGGCAAAGTTTGTTGGTTTTTTGTCTTTTAGCAGCTGTCCAAAGGCATTTTTTCTATTAATGGAGAAATAAATGGAAAAGGAAAAGATGACAGAGACCGTACAAAAATATGCAAAAGTAACATTCATTTGGAAGTGTCTCTGTCTTTAGACAATAGTAGTAGTTGATATTATATATTTATATATCATGAAGATATATACTTCTTATATAGGTGTTTCCTTAAGCTGATGAAAAAGTCTTCTGAAGACAAAGTGCTATGTAGATTTATAGCCATTAATAATTTTAATTAAAGGCAGTGGGAGAGCCTGGAGTTTACACCTGGAAGTACAAATCAAGTGACTGTGACTTTTGACTTCTCTGCCTAACCAGCCTTCTCCCTGGGCAATGCCCGTGCAGTAGGTACAGGCACTGCAGCGTGGAGGAGAGACCCTCCTGTGGGCTGTAGGTGAGCCACCTGGGGTAGAGGAGCAGAGGGGGACAAGGCCAATCTATAGTGGCCTACTACTACTTTGAGCTTTTCCAAATAAGTCAGACCATGTAGACTTCCATGCTGTCTTGAGATGAAACTGCGTCTAATACCTGTAAAGGATTAGAAATCTCAGTTCTGTGTCACTGTTACAGGCATAAACTTTATTTTCTAGCAAAGACAAGCCCTAAGACTGAGTTCTGTGGCTTTTAAAGTAGGAAAGTTTTCAGTCATCCTACAGCCGTGCTGATTTTGAAGTAGGTATGGTGTTATCGATGTAATTGCTGTATAACCTCCTTCTACAGAAACAAAAATGTTGGATGTGAAATGTCATGTACATGGCTGTGTAGTTTAGCCATAAGCTATTAGGTTTAACTAAACTAACAGTAGATTCAGCACTTTTTTAGGCACTTCACAGAATTCGGAATGTTGTTTGGCATTCTTTTTATTGGGGATCTAGCCAGAGCTGGGTGATTTGTTCTGATGTAAAAAAAAAAAAACAAAAAAAAAAATCAGATCTATTTGACAGCTTTCCTGATATGCTTTTTTGGACTAAAAGAAAATAATGTTTGTGAATGTTCTTTATGGGGCAACTTAGTACTGTTCCCGATAAGAGAATTGAAGATGTGCAATGGATATTTTCATGGACATAACAGAACTTGTATATGTGGAAAAAGTGTAACTTTTTATCTGTAAATTTAAGACAGAGGGTTGGGACATGATGCTGCTATGCTAAACAGAATTTTACATGAAGAAATTATATTCTGTATGCATGAAGCATAGTAGGCACAAGTTATTCAGATCCTTTTTTTAAAAAGGGCATGTACTTTTACAATTTTTAGATACTGTAATTCAGATACTGATGGTAATTGAAGATGTATGTGGTAACAGCTCTTTTTTTTTTTTTTAACTGAAAATGTTTTAACTTTATGCCAGAGGTGTGGGTTTCTAACCTATTGACAGTTGGTTTTGTTTCCAAAAAATTTAAGTCAGAAGCAGTAAATGCTGCAATTAATATCCCTGGCCTTCAAGATGCATGACTTTTCTGGTAGATGAAGCATATTTGGTCTTTGTTTTCCCTGAGACTACAAAGCTTTTTCTCTTAAATTCTGTAGTGGTTTAGGTCTGTGTAAGAAACACTGGTGACGACAGTGTGTCAAAATAGTTACTTGTAAATTGTATTGGATATAAACTTGAGTGGATATTCTCCACAGTGAATTGCAAAGTACTGATCAAAGCCATGCACGGTACTGCATGTTTGACTGGTAGACAGGGAGGAAAAAAAGGGATTTGGCATGATGCCTTGTTGCTCAGTGACTGCAGACCAAATTACATATGTGTCCAATTTGGGGTGAGTGTGATTCAGGAAAAAAGTTTTTT
This sequence comes from Tringa tobata, assembly GCA_033628505.1. Lineage (NCBI taxonomy): Eukaryota > Metazoa > Chordata > Aves > Charadriiformes > Scolopacidae > Tringa > Tringa tobata. Next base: position 10,743,311 of record JAHREE010000287.1, on the reverse strand, counting down.
ACTGAATGCTAGTGCTTATTAGTATAGTTAGAAAATGGGGTGTCTACTGGGTCCTACCCCTCAGAAAAAAAAGCAATACTTGTTTGTTGACTCACAGGGAATTTCTGTATCTTGTGACAGCTCATGGGTGAAGGACAGGCTCTCTTGCAGTCCCAGTGGCTGCAACCAAAGAATCAGGGATTGAGGCACAAGGTTTTGCATGCCAAGTTGGTGACAGTAATAACAGCTAAGAGAGACTGTGGGATTCAGTTTTGTTAAGTGTTCAGGACAGATTGGTGAATTTTTATGTTTGTTTATTAGCAGGTTGATTGTAGTTTACAAAGTGTGTGTTTGATGTAGCTGAGTGTGAGAGAGACCACTCTGCCAAGAAGCTAGGGTCCCAGTCTGTCTCTGAACACAGGTATACCTAATAGAAGTGGTTTGGGCTAAAAGTCACTGAAGCTGAGCAGTCAGTAGGAGCTGGGAGCGTGAAAACAGGGGAGTTCTTGTGGTCAGTAGAAAAAACTGAAATATTTGTGCATAAATGCTGGGCAACAGACACCATGACAGATTAGTGTGATGTACTGATTGCAGATGTGAAACTGAGTTTAGAGAGAATGGAAATGTGGATGGCAGATAAGTTTGGAATTCAGGTATAGGAACATATGCCTATTCAGGAATGATAGAAATGAAAGCTAAGTGGTGGAATAGCACCAAATAGTAATTAAATGATAAGAGGGAAGGAAAGAAGGAAGAACAGTATAGATTAAAAATAATTTCCTTGGAATAAAATAATTCTAGTGGAAGAGAAGGCTAGTAAATGAATTCTACTGAGGTAATCTAGGAATTTAAATCCTTGGGTTTGGATTTAGGTGTGTAATCCATTAGAGAGAACTACTACTAAGAACTGTGTCATTGCAGGGACTTATTCCCCAGTTTATAGCTAGCAAGTTAAAGCTCTACTAACAAGAGCAGAGCCCAAACATTCCTGTATGTTCTGCAGTAAAGGTTTCTTCATTGACTGGTCACTGAATCAGAAAGTCTGGGTACAAACTTTGTTAAGTGATGAGGGCATTATTAGAGAGGCAAGTCTCAAAAATAATGTTGAGTACTCATAACGAGGTTCAGACAATATAGAAGAATGAACAGCTCTGTGGTTCTGTAGGTACACTTTTGGATTTCAAAGAGAACAGATGGGACTACTTCAGACGAACTGCGGAGCCCAGAGATTGAATGGAAAAAAGGCTTGGAGATTATTAAAAATAAAAACAATGGAATTAAGAGGAATCTCTGGACTTTACAAAGAAAAATTGGAGCTGGACTGCCCAGGCTTATCTGAATGAATAAGCACCTTTTCAGTTAGAGATGGCAGAGCCTGCAAGCACTGGGGAATGGGGTAGCAAATGCAGAGAGAATACTACACAGGAATAGAAATAGCTGTAAAGATGTCAAGATGAATTAGGCTTTGGAATGACTGTTAAATGGTAAAAAGTTCTTAAGATTTTTTTTTTTTTTGTGTAAGAAGGCAAAACCTGTGTACAGTGAAGGTGTGCTTGAGGTTAAGGATGATTTGAGCAAGTTCCCCGAACTATATACATACTTTGCTTCTGTTTTCATTAAGAATAATGGTAACAGTCACAGAGCAAAAGCAAGCTGGATAACAGAAATGAATGTATGAAAACATAAATGATTATAAAGAGGTAGAAAAAGGAATTTGCAAGCTTATGGTGTACATGCTGATGCAATCAGATGTCTTTGTCCAAAAATTTTGAAAGAACTGGTACATGAAACCCTTTGGCAAAGAGACATTTCATGCAAATCTACCAAGTCAGAGGTGGAGCTATAATGCTTACATTTAGGAAGAAGGGTAACGTGTATTGATGCTGGCCAACAGCCAAGTACCTAGGACCCCCTCATCCCCACCAGTGGAACAGGGGAGAGAACAGCAATAGCAAAAGTGAGAAACCTCATGGGTCAGCAGTTTAACAGCTGAAGGTGGGAGGGGAACAAATGGTGCACAGGCAGTCAGTTGCCACCTCCCCCAAGCAGACCACTGCCCAGCCAGTCTCCAAGCAGCAGCCACCTTGGAAGTAAACTCCTGTCTGCCCAAAGTCCTCCTCGTACCCCAGTTTTTATTGCTAAGCATGAGGTAATACAGTATGATCTGTATGGTCCTTTGGTCAGTTTGGGTTAGCTGTCCTGGCTGTGTCCCCTCCCAACTTCTTGGCCCAACCCTAGTTTACCGCTGAGGTGGGATGGTGGGGCGGAGTGTGAAAAGAAAGGCTTGCCACTATTCAAGCACTACTCAGCAATAGCCAAAATATTAGTGTGGTATCAATGCTGTCTTAGCTACAAATTCTGAACACAGCACCATACAGGGTGCTGGGAAGAAAGTTAACTCCATCCCAGCCAGAGCCATTGGAAGGAAAAAGCATCGTAGCAATGCAGACCTATTTGTCTTGACACAGTGGCATAGGAGGATTTAGAAAGGATCTTTGAAGGAATAGATAAAGATGTGGAACCAAATGAAAAAGGGGATAAAATGCAGCGTGGATTTACTAAAGATAGCTCATCACTGTCTAACCTCTTAGGGTTTTTTTGATAAGAAAACTGATTTCCAAGCAAAGTAAATGTGTCAGATTTCCCCTATCTGGAGTTCAGTTTAGCAATGATGTGACAACCCATGAGAAGTTGTAGAGTCAAAAGGAATGCTCATGGGGAGGGTTGGCAATAGGTATTGTTTAAAGGAACTTGCTTGTAATCCCAGGGTTGGGGTATGAGGGAGGCAAAAAAGCAATTGAATTCCTTCAGAATTAGTCTTTGGACCAGCCTTGAGTTACATTTTCATTAATGAGTGTACTGATAATACTAGCTATAACTTAATGTGGAGAGGCATCATCAGGAAGAGGAACAGTAAAATACATGAACAATGGCATGACCAAAAGGACTAGGGTAACTGGCATGAAAAATATTTAGTTTTACAAAATGCTATGTAATGAACTTGAAATGTCTTACCAAATCTTTTGCTAAGTAGTTAATCATTAGAAAATTGCTGTAGTAGTTGTCACAGGTAGTGATGATGAGTTACTACCATGATACGGCTACAAAAAAGGCATACATGTTTGGGGAAACATGAGAGGTGTTCCCAGTCATTGCTGCTGCTCCAGACTGTGGTGAGATTTTGTGCAAAATGTTGGGTACAATTTCCATCATTCATGTTTAAGGAATATAATTCAGAATAGAGCTACTAAGCCTATGTTGGCAGTGAAATGCTCTATGCAGGTCTTACAGAAGATGATTTGGAGAACCTTCTTCTAGGAATGAACTATAATGAAGAGTAGGAAGTCATGCAGTTTTCTTCTCAAAGTCTGTTGGACTGTAAACACCAGGCAGAAAAAGAGACTATTCAAGTTGGAAACTGAGTCTGGTCTATTGCAGCAGAGTGTTCCTGAAAATGCATTCTGATCAGAATTGTGGGGAAGAATGTTTGGTGGGGTTTTTTTTTGTTTGTTTTAATTTAAATTCGATGACTTTCATAAAAAGGGTAATATGGTGTAGTGCATCCAACAGAAAAAGATGGGGATTCATATCAATCGACTGTTATGTAGGTGGACTGTGGGATACTTTTTTCCCCCTTTTCCTGCCATATTACTGTTAACAACCACTGCCAGCAGGATGTTGGACATGAGTCATTAATAGTCTTGGAATGGGCTGTTGAAAAAGCTACCTGAAACTAGATGGTATCAGTCTAAGAGTAACTTCATACTTTTTAGTAGTTTATGCAGCCTTAATATGGGGTATATTGCTGACAGAGCTATTTGCTATCTATTTCTTTGTGCTTTATACCCGGTAAGCATTTGAGAAAAGTCATCCTTGAAAAGTTCTGCTGAAGTAAGTTGCAGTGGATTTGCAACAAAAGTGAATTTAGAATTTTTCTGCTCTCCAATTAATGACTTATTTTTATCTAGTGATGTCTGCCTTTACCTTCTATTGCTTATGGTTTCTAAAAGAACTTATCTTTTTGTTTGGCAATTTCAAACAGTTTGGTTTGCTGGGTTTTTTTGTTTCTTTTTTTAAGGTCATAAATTGTGGATCCTGTTTCCTTGAAGTTGCTGTCACTATTTTAGTTGATTTCAGTTGGTGAGGATCAAGTCCTTCAGGCTTCTAAAAGTTTTAGAGTCTGTGTGTTTGATCTTGATTTAATGAAATCTATCACTGTAGATTTTTATGTATATATTAGCAAAGTATCTGATTGAAGGTATGTAGTGGAGCAAAGGATATATAGCCTTAACTTAAAAGAGTCTGATATGTACTGAAGTGAAACCTCAGGAAAAGTGGTCTTTAAAAAAAAACAACTTTTAAAGAAATAAAAAAATTGAAATCATAGCAATGCATAATTAAGGCCAATTGTGTACTTCATTATCTTTGTATGGTGATACCAATATCAGATTTGTGCCACTTAGGAACAGCTCCATTTTGTATTTTCTTTTTCAGATTCACTGTTAAGGGTCTCTCCTTTTGATATTTCAGAATTTATTTAAGCAATTAAGAGTGGAACTTAAACAGGAATTTTCAGATACAGCCAAGGCTGCTGAAAGAGGAGGTTCTTTGAGAACATGTCAGATTGATGTATTTGTTTCATATTTAGTGTCTGCAATTATAAAAATAATCCTTTTACTAGCCTTTATTTTGCCTGATCATATCTATGTAACTCTGCCGTGTTTTGGCAGACTACAGCACATTAAAAGCTTTAGAAAGTAAGTTTAAAATCTAAATGCAGAGAGGTAACCATGACTGAATTACTCTCCTGGGAGGAAAATGCTCTTAGAGTGCCTATTGAAATCAGCATTATCATTTCAATACATGTCAAATATGAGTCATTTCCTAGTTTAGGCAAAATTTCTTTATAAATCTTTAAATCTTCCAGTTCTTTCAAGAAAAGGTTAAAGTACTTATGATTTAATGAGACCGCTTTACATCATAACTGTTTGACTATCAAGAGAAAACTTGTCCCTTCCAATTTGTGAAATCCTTTTATTTTCTGCACAAGTTTTTGAATACTTCAAAATTTGTATTAAAAGCAGAGAACCTGAGACTTAAAAGCAGGGAGGAAAACATTTACTCTATACTCTCTGTGTATGTACTACTAAATACAAGGTATTGTAAACTGTATATTTCCTAAGTTTTGTAAGAACACGAGAAAGCAAAGAAGCATTTTAATTTAACAAATCACTTTGATCTCCTATTTGAAGTCATCATTTGCTATCTATTAGGAGTACTTTGTCAGCCCTAAAAAGGGAGAGGAGCTTCTTGTCTATTAATTGCAATTGTGTGTTGAAAATACTGAGAAGCATGCAGTCTTCCCATGTGGTTGGTGCTATGCTCCCAACAGACAGCAGAAATGAAATGTGTGTCTCAGTCTGTGTAATCTACTTGATTGTCTTTTTATATAACTGTTCATAGAAACAATGAGCATAGCTGCCTTGGCAACTGATTCACCATTTAATCTGCTGCAGTTGCAGACCGTTCAGATACTGCTGCTGAACTTGCAGCCTTGGGGCTCTTTGTTATTAGTAAGTTGCTGTGCTGCATCCAGAAGTCCTGCTGTGGTGCTTGCCTCTTCTTCTACTGCTCCATGAGTACTGGGATGTCAACTTTGTGTTGATTTGAAAGCTCTTTGTTATTATATTTTCAGCTCCTGGGGAAACTGGGATATTTCCTAGATGTCTCTATCTTCTCTTCACTTATACTGTCTCTTAAAGTATTTCCTTTCTTGCCTGAATATGAGTTCTTGCATACTTGCAGGTTTAGATTTATAGTCTAATAGCTGCCTAGGAACACAAGGCAAGGAACGTCGTCTGGGCCAAGATCAGAGAATGCCAGAAATACAGGTGTTGTTAATACTATCTTGACTACACTTACAGAAATTGCAAATGTTTTTTCAATTGCAAACCCCACTGAAGTCTGCCCACTCTATATTATGCACAGTAGGAACGGAATGAAGCCTCTGTATGACCAGTGCTGGGAGGAGGTAGTATTGAATCGTTTGCAGAAGCTGTGTCTGATTTGTCTGGAGATTTTCAGATGAGATATGAAATCCATCCAGTTTCAATTTGTTTTACAAGCAGTTTGGTTCCTTACACAAAAATATGTAGCAGCCAATTAAATTGTATTTTTAATAATGGAAGCACTATGTTAAGAATTATTTAGCTTTTTTTTTTTCCACCTAGTTACAAATCTTTAAACATCCTACAATTCTTAAGGCTATATTTTTGATGTCTGGTGCATTTTTTTCTTTTTAATTTAATTTTTAGTTTTTTAGATGAAAATTAGTAAAGTAGAGATGAATAATGACCTGTGGCACTCCAGAATTGTGGGGGGTGGGGTGTGTTTTTTTTTTAATTAGAAAATAACTTTCAGGCTTCTTCCTAAGCATACCATAATTTTTTCAGGATAATTAATAGCTGTGAATCAAACTTCTAGTGGCCAATGTAATACATCTTTCTGTCATGTATAGTTACAGTACATAAAATATAATTTGTAAACTTTTTTTTTTAGAATGTTATTTAATATTGTGGTGGCATATCAATCTAAGAGGTATGTCGTATCATACAGAAGTAGCTTGCTCACTTCTTAGAGGAAAGCATTTTGAAAGGTTTGAAAGAAAAAAATATGTTCTTCAAGTGTGCAAATTCATTGTTAAGAATAATGGTAAATATTGCATAGCTGGATTTAGAAAAACTAAGAGAAAGAGGTGTGTGCTGTTTAACATCATCCTGTGAATTAAACTGTGGTCATTGGAATCAACCATTTTCAGATTCCTAGAATCTGGGAGAAACATAAGTGAAAAAAAAGAAATATTGTTTTATCTAGATAGCCTTTGATTATGAACTAATGCCTTAAATACATGTTTGTGTACACTACTTATAAGTGGGCTCCCAGATACATATTGCTTGGTGTAACTTTAGGTACATTTCTGCAGTTCTATGACTGCTCTTCCATTTGTACATTTATGTGCCCTTGAGTTGTGTAGGGAGCAAACTTTGAAAGATGGGAAGTAGTTGTGTCTACTTGATATGGCTGTTGGTGTAAAACACAAAGATGACACATAGGGCACATCAATATTATCAGTTTTGTATATGGGAAGAGTTCTTTTTGATACATGTTTGCCTTCTGTCTGTTTTGAGTCTTGTGTTACTGAAGAGCACTGCTGATATGCTTGAATTTGATTCCTTTTTGGGAATCAAGCTTGAAGTTGTACACTGGAGTATCACCATTTAAAGCATACCATTTGTAATGTGGGCAGAAGGTCCTTCAGCAGGTGGTTCTTGGCTTGCACAGTGTGTAAGCAGAAAACTGGTAACTGGTTTCAACTTCTTTGCTATGGTGTGCCAGTTGTGCAGTAGATGTTTTCACAAGATACTTGAAACTTTTTTGATAAGAGTCTAAAAACATCATGTGTACAGGCAAATAGAGCAGCTTCTGCTTTTCCTGGTTACTTAAAAAACAAGTATTTACTACATTTGGTTCAGGTTTCTGAAGCTTAAAGACAGAGACTTAAGTCAGAAGTCTGATTTAGAAATGGAAGGTGGAACTTTCAGATTGTTTTCTACGAAACCTCCTTTGTTTACATGTGAACTCTCTCACATACATCTTGCATTATCACCTGTGCATGTGGCAAATGGAAGGTGACATAAATTACATGTATAGATCCCATAGAATGCAAAATCCTTATGTGCTGGTGGCAGTCCACAGGAGGAATCTTCTGGTGAGTTTTGATGTATCATTTTCTCTGGAAGCAAAGGCTATTTCTTGGCACTGAACAACTTATCAGCTTGGCTGGAAAGTAGTGAGTTCTGAGATGGAAGAGGGAGAAGAACTCCTCCTGTCCCTGTGTCTTGTTACAACACCTCAGCTCAATAACACCGTAACTTTTTGCATTGTTTAAGAACTGCTGCGTAGCTTGACAGTCTGTCTAGATACTCTGAGTATGAAAGAAGAGTAGGTGCACAGAAACAGCTTGCTTTTAGATGCATCACTGTCCTGCTTTCTGACAAGCAGTGTTTTTGAAGCTTCTTAAGCTAGACTGTATCGAATAGCCACTGACTGACCTATATTTAGTTTAATAGTCTAGTTCTTTTTTATAATCTATGTTTTAGTATTGCTAGTATCTTGTGGCAATGAGTTTGTTCTGCAATTGTGATTGTGTGAAATCGTTCTTAATTTTAAACCTGCTGTCTGCTAATTTATTTTGCCAATTTCTTCTGTCAGTTGTATTCTATTTATCATTCTTATGGTATTAAATATTTTGGTTATAGAACTTGGTCACATGTTATAATTGTTTTTAAACTGGATCTCTCCTTATATTGAAGCCATTCTGCAGTTTGGTCATCCTCACTGATCTTTTCTGAAACTTTTGGGGTCATGCTATTATGATTTTGGGGATATAAGGACAGAACTCCACTTGTTATTCCAGATACGTTCCACCATAAATTTCTAAACAATGAAATTCTAAACAATGAAGTTTTGTGGTTTTGTTCTTCATTTCTTTCCCAATAAGAAATGCATTTCCTCTTTGCTATTGAGCGTTTTACTTATTAGTGGATGACTGTCTACAGTAACTCCAAGGCCACTTCTTTTGAGCAGTGACACTTCAGAATTTGTTATGTTTACATAGTTAAGAATTTTTTTTTCTCATATCTACTACCAATGTATTGTGGTTAATACATTTAGTCTGCTACTTTACTGCCTCTTCCTTAACAATTTTGAGATCGTTTTTGTGACTTTGAAATAAGCTTTGACTTTTACTGTCTGGAAATATTAACTAGATCCTTTTTCACCTCACCACTGTTTTGAAGCCTATACAAAATGGTAAATAGCAGAGGTTGTTGGAGTTACCTACTGATAAACTTCTGTCTGTTTTAAATGTGGCCATTTAATCTCTATAGATTTTGGAACCTTTTTGGAAAACCAGTACGTTGTATTGGTCAGTTCTTCCTTGTCCACGTGCACCTTAACTGCTTCAAAGAATTTAAAGTTAGATCTTGATTTCCTTCCACCCAAACCACCTTGTCTTTTCCAGTATACAGTATTTATCCATGTGCTTTTCCAACCAATTCATCATGTATAGGCTTGATTTGATAGATTATTAGAACAATTGCCTCAAGACCTAGTCACGCATCATACCTATAATTTTAATTTCTGTATTGTTCTTTGGTCTGTGCAGGACTAATTGAAAATTGTATTTTCTGTTTCTGCTGCTTTTCTGATCTCTTATTGAATCTGAAGATGCTGCTTTTTCTTTTTTACTTTAAAAAAAAAAAGAAAAAGGAGGGGGGCTGGAATACCAGCTTCTGTAGTATGTTTTAATACAATTAGCTCATTTACCTTATCAAAATTTGAACTTTCTTTAAGGTATAGCAACATTTTTTCAGTGGTATGATTTATGTAATTCCTGACATTCAGGTAAAAACACCTTAGGCTTTTGATTTCAAAGATAGGCATATTTTGTCACAGTCTACATGCATGCTTAGTTAGGACAAACTTGATTGGTATCTTTCCTAATTTGATAAGCTTTGGAGTCCCCAACATAAGAAGGACCTGTTGGAATGGGTCCAGAGGAGAACCACAAAGATTATCAGAGAGCTGGAGCACCTCTACAATAAAGAGAGGTGCTGAGAATTGGGGTGGTTGAGCCTGCAGAAAGAGAAGGCTCTGGGGAGACCTTGTAGCAGCCTTCCAGTATGTAAAAGGGGCATATAGGAGAGATGGGGAGGAACTCTTTATCAGAGTGTAGCGATAGGACGAGGAGTAACGGTTTTAAACTGAAACAGGGGAGATTTATATTAGGTATCAGGATGAAATTCTTTAGTGTGAGGGTGGTGAGGCACTGGAACAGGTGCCCAGAGAAGCTGTGGATGCTCCATCCCTGGAAGTGTTCAAGACTGGGCTGGATGGGGCTTTGAGCAACCAGGTCTGGTGGGAGGTGTCCCTGCCCATGGAAGGGGGATTGGAACTCGGTAATCCTTAAGGTCCCTTCCAACCCAAACCATTCTATGAAACAAGTAAACTGGCCCTACTTGGGTGCAGGAGAAGCTTATCCTTCTTTGATTCTGTCTGTTCCAGAAAAGTGTCTCAATTCTGAATTGACATAAATCTTTTTTCCACACACTGTTTGTTCAGTTGTGTGCAGAATGGTGCAACCTTGCTTGTCTGACCCTTTGTGATACTGGCAATATTTCAAAGAATTGCACTGGCTTTGATCTCCTGCCTCCTGAATTAAAGCCAAAATATTTTCCTCTTGAATCTCTCCTCTCTCCAGTAGTATTTAGGTGTACCATTGCTATAGGCTATGGTTGTAGATGGCCTACGTATCTTGTGAGGTTCATCACTGTTGCACCTGTGGGCAAATCAGCATTTGGTATTCAGTGGCAGCATAGATTAAACTATTAATATTTCTCCTAATCTGACACCTCAGAACCGCAAGCTTCTGTTTCTTTGTGCTGTAATTCCTGCTCTGAAGGTTTTTTCTCAGTATTCAAATATATGCCTTTCTCTGTCTAGCTTCATGACCGTGTCCCATGGAACTTCCATTTTTATTGGAGTCAGGACTGGTCAACAGGAAGTCTCTCAACTTCTCTAGGTGGCCTGCTTGAGTCTTGATAGTAGATATTCTGTCTTTTAAAGTTACTACTTGTTTGTGCCTCATGCATATACCTCTTGTCTGTAGGCAGGTAATCATGCATGTAACAAGTTGGTAAACTGGATTGCCACTCTTCTACTGGACTTCCAAGTTAATTTTATTATATTTGATGGGCTTTTATCCTTCTCCTTATATTTTGTTATTGGCTTCCTCATCTTTTCTGTTGGTCAGTAATCTCCGTGGCCTTTCTGCACCATAACTCGAGGCCTGTATCCTAAAGTGCACAGGAAACCACCAGGAGCTTTCTAAGCAGCCTCCCCAGGCCCTCTCTTGGCCCATCTTCAACAAAATGTGTTTGAGGGGACTGCTGCATAAACTTTTTCCCGTAGCTTTTTCAAAAAATAAACTACCAAACAATACCAACACTAAGCTACAAACACACAGTCCCTCCTAAGTCAGGTTTGGTCTATGTTCAGTTAACAGCACAGTTTGGATCTACTGCAAAGCTTTGCTGGTAAGATGCTTAGTAACTCTGGAGAAAAGCAGTTGTTATTAAAAAATGAAAATTGAAGCTTACAGTGAATTGCCATCAAAAAGAGTGTAGGAGAGTTACAGTACAAAGGAGTAGTTGAATGACCATTTCTAAAGGACTTTGTGATGGAAGGAAGAAAGCAGGGCACAGAGGAGGAGGGAAGGGCCTGAAGTAAGGTTGTTGGGAGGAATATGAAAGGAATCAAAGGCAGAATTTTATGAATCCTTGACCATGAAGAGAAACTAAGCCTTGAAAGAAAAGATGAGACTTTATTTGCAAAAATCCCTTAACCGGATACATGGAACTTTTGTGGTGAGGCATTCAGAGGGCAAGAATAATTGCTTTCTTCTTATGTAAATCTTCACAAAAAGAGACAGAGGGATGGATTTTCAGCCTTCTAGTCCCAGCAGAGCTGTTCAGCTCTTGTAAAACCAATGTATTTTTGCATTAAATTTGGGAATGACTTACAAGTCCCAGTACTGAGCAGTGCAAAGTGGTGCAAAATTCTTCACATATAACCAATTCAAAAGAGTAGAATTTAATCTATAGCTGATAGTATAGTACAGGGTTAATAATTGTGCATTAGTAACAGCTCCCTGCATTTGTGTTTGGGTATCTGCTTATCCTTTGACTACTGAAGAACAGAGACTTTATTCAGAAGGCATGTTTCGTTTGACATCTACATCTCATCCCTAATTTACATGATTACAAGTAGTTCAGGAAAATTCAGAATCAGTGGTTGTGCTGTATTTTAAATGGGGGGAGCAGAGGGAAAATGTGCATTGTTATGACATTATCTAAAACGTACTTTGAGGCCTTTTGTTTCAATTAATTTTGTCAAGTCTATTTTATGTAACTGTTTTAGCTGGTAAAAAGCAGCTTGTTGAATCCTTAACACTTGTCTCCTTTCATGTTACTACAGTGATCATCAGATCTTGGATCTGATTTGTTCTGTGACTTGGGGAAAATAGTCATGCAGCAAGAAAGCAATTGTTCTTCATGTATTTTCAGATCTGATGACTAGGATCCTCTTTTGCTGTTTTATTGCTTGGAACTCATTTGCAGTACAAGAGTCCCTTGTTAAACCTTTCCATGTAAAAAGAACAGAGATTAATCAATGGTTAAAACAGTAGTTAGAGCAAAGCTTATTTGTAAATTACTTTAATTTTAAACAGAATCTGTATTTACAGTCTTGAACTCTTGGGTTCTCTCTGCCACTCCCCTGCCCAGATACATTTATTCTGTCCTGAGGCATCAGTAATAGATTGATAGAGCTCTACTGACACAGGCAATAAAGAATACAGAAAGAAAGAATACAGTGCTGGTTGGGGTAGAAAGTGGTGGAGCTGTAGTTAACCATTTTAATATTGCTTCATACTACTGAAATATGGGTGAAGCACTTGCCAACAAAAGATTAAATTAAAATTGCCAGTCCATAATTGGAATGCATACTCTGTGGTTGAAGGATTACTAATCTGTGATTCAACTGTTTATTTTAAAACAATGTTTCCTTATCTAAATACTAATTCTTTAAAAGTACAGACCATTTCAGAAGCTATTTCTTTTCGCATTGATCTGATTTTTCAGCCTTGTTTATCAGATAATTGACAGTGTGGGTTATATCACTCAGTTTTTAACACAGTTCTAAAATTACCTTTGTCCAAAAAATTAATGACAAACATGATTCTTATTTTGGATGCATGCTGTTACTTGCATTTTTGCATCTTGAAGGCTTTATTCATGAAATAGCTATTAGATTGTCTTAAGCCTGTAAACCACTTTATGCGTCCGTCTGCAATTCCAGTTGCTTTCTGATTTCATTGTTCAGAGTCAAGTTTGTATTAATAGATGCCTTGGTCTTGAACATAAAGTTGTTTAAGGAGCACTCCAGGGTTCCATGTTTTTCTTCCCCTTTCCCCTTGCCCACTTTTTTTTTTATTTTTAATTTATGATGTTCTTCAGGGAATTCAAGCTGAACTAGTGGATCTATGCACAAAAAGAACGACTTAGATTGAAGGAAAACCATTTCCCGTTGAGAAGGGATTAACATTGTAGGAGATAGTGAAAAAGAAAAGTAAAGGAGGGCAAAAAGAAAAGCTAAATATCTTTTATACAAATGCTAGGAGCATATGTAATAAGACTGCTGAATTGGAGTGACATGTTTTCAAGGATAAGAAAGATATTATTGGAATAAGAGAGACAACCAGGAAAATGAAGGGGGATTTAAAATGCCAAGATACAGAGTTTTAGTGAAGGGAGAGCTAATATAAAGCTGGAAGACATGTAACAATATTGCTGAGGGATGATACTCAATTTGCAGTAGGAGACACCCCTGCTTCCTATATCCCCTCTCCCACCCTGTTTTTTTTTCCTTTTTTTTTTTTTTTATTAAGCTAAGTTCAATGGTTTGCATACAAGATAAGGGCAATTTAATGTAGTTGTGATTCTTGGCGGTTGCACTATAGACTTGCAGGTGGTTGGAAAAAAAGCACAAGCAATAAAAATATTCAAGACATAAAATAGGTTGCTAAGAAAACCAGAACTTTGATTTGAAGAATGCTGGAGTATTGAGGAGACAACAGTAAGAAGAGAGATTGTTAGAGATCAGTTAGGATATTGACTAAAAACTACAAATATGAGCATGTTGCCACTGTTGCTGTGAGAGTGTTGCCTTTGTACTGTTATTGAAACAGTATAGAATATTATCAAATATTGCAAATATAAATCTGTATATGGAGATAAGAAACAAAATCAAATGATCATAAAATCATGAAATTTGAAATGTTTGTGGGGTGGAGGGTATGTGCTAGACAGAGGAAGCAGCCCTAAAGTTATTGATTTTAGCAAAGCTAACTTTGAAGGAAAGCAAAATGCTCCTGGGATTTTTGCCTGCAATCCTGTGATGAATGGGAAATCCACTCCACACAAGTAGAGAGTACACAGTGTATAAAACACGTATAGAAGCTGCAATTAAAATTCATCCCAGTTAAGTCAAGAAAAGGAAAGGCCGATATGGGCCTGAGGCAAAAGAAGGAAAGGCAAAGAGACAACTTGCCCCTCCCGACCTTATGCTTTTTCCTTCCCCTTCGCTGTTCTTTACCATTTCTTCTACTGTCCCTTTATCCTCTCCAGCCCTTCCGTTTTAAGACAGTTCTGTCACTGTGGTCCCCTGATGAGGTTTCTTCCTCAAGACTCTGTATTTTGTATGCTGGATTTCTCAGAACATGGGCATAACTGTTCACAGGGTTTATGAAATGGACATCAGTCTTTCTTCCTCCTTCCCCCCAAAAATACTTACCCTGTGAATACCCTTAAAAAAGGTTGCAAGCTGTACTGTAGTCAACATATTTCTCCTTCCCCAACTTCCCTTATTTGTTTGCGGCTCTGGGATGATTTCAGTTCACTGTATGGAGAGGGAAGGAATGAGGCAGCAGGAGCTGGGGAGGGCAAGCAAGTGAATACATGACTCGTGTAGACAGTGGAGGTACATGAAAATTTTTAGAAAAAGGTGCTGTGCTGGAGTATCTACCACTGAAATGGCAGGAGTTTTCTGAGGGAGAAGGGTCAAAAAAGCATATAGATGGTTGCAGGTGGTGTTCATTTCTTTTGTGCAAAGTTAGGACACAAATAAGGTCTTGTTTTGGGACTCAGTATGCAAGATTCTTTATTGTCCAACATCCCGCATATACCCATTATCTGACATCTTGTTTCAACGTATAAAGAACAGTTGTGAGGAAGACAATTAATTTAACATATTTGAGGTCTGAATCTCAGCAGGTGTAAAATGGCATTGCTGAAGCTGAAGGCATTTTATAGTAGCTGAAGATCTGGCCCTTAACTAAAGCAAATGGTCTGAACAAATTTTGATCTGGCATTTTATTTTTAAAAGGTGAACAAAATGGTAATGGCAAAAGTGGATTTCAGAGAGAGATTTGATGGAACAGTGATGAAAGATCAGGTGGTCTTTTTCTGTCAGTCAATCTGTATTCTCTCTTTTTCTTTTTTTTTAAGTCGCAGTGATTTGTTAACTGCAGAAATTTGCAACAGGCAGAGAGGATGGCCATGTGGTCTTACGACACCCAGCTGATGACCAGTTTCTGAGGATGGTATGGGGGATCATAAAGTTTAGTTCCTTATGTATTGTGATGATAGTTGCATCTATATTTAAAGCTTTCTGTCACTGAAACACTCTTAGTGTTGTCAGATGTCTATTGGACTGGATGAGCTGCAACTTCTTGCAATTGAATGTCAATAAGACCAAAGCAATTTTGGTTGATTCATAGCACCAGCTTAAGCATATTCACTTGCACAGATTACATTTGACAGATAGTTACCTTCAGCTGAACTCTGTGGTTAGAAGCCTTGGTATACTCTTGACAGTGAGCTTAGAGCTGATGCCTTATGTTTATTTCATGTCCTGTTTTTGCCTTCCTAATACTGCATGTGTATGTCTACATTTAAATAAATTCACAGCTGAAGTACTAGTCAGTCTACTTGTTATCTCTGGACAGAATGTTGTGATGAGTCAATTTTAGTATTTAAAAAATAGTGTTTTTTCCCATTTAGGCAGTTATAATTTCAAAAGCCATCTAATTGAGGATTTTTTTTATCAGGAACTCCTGGAAAAGTGTCTGTCAAAGTCTAACAGCAAGAGTAAAAGAAAGAAAAAAGTAGAGGATAAATCCAAAGATGAAAAGTTATTATTCCTTTTGGAATGTTTTACCGGCATTCTTCCAGTTTGATGTCCTGCAGGAAAATATGTTCAACACAGGCGTTCTTACTCTATTAGTGAAAGTTAAAATCTTCTAGATTCTGCAACAAGATTGTGCACAAGGTAATCAAATATTATATGTGTGCAAATCCCCTATGAGTTTTGTAAAGACAGGCATCTTTCCAGGTCTTTTATTGTAATAGTCCTAAAATAGTCTGGGTTAAAATAGTTTAATTCACTGATTCAGTTAGTTGATTCTGCTTATGGTGAACTTACGTATATTGAAACTAATTTTGAAGCATACTGAAGAAGAATTAAACTACAAAATTATTTTAAACCATTTCCCCATGCAGGCACCTAATCATCTTAAAGCAGCATCCTGATTTTGAAGAAAAATTCAGTGATTTAATGCCAAATAGCTTGCCATATACAGTTTCCGCTCACTCCACAACTTCAGTTCCTGTTTTTAAAGGCTAAAGGTGATTTTCCTATAGAGCTTAAGGAGGCTATAAAAGGGAGATTTTGAAATTTGTAATTACTTTTCTCAGTGAGGAACAGGAATGCAACATCCTTGAATTCTGATATGATTGAACTAAAAATAAAATACTTAATAAATTAAAACACTTTTAGTTGCGTATTTTGGTTAGACTGGCATGCTCTGGTAAGAGGGCAAAGTTGACTTTGTATTTTTGGCTGTGGTTAGATAATGAATCTCAGCCTAGAATTACGTTGGCATGGCTTCCTTCTAAAAATGACAGAACAGTTGGAAGTAAAGCAATCTCGCCTAACCATGCATGCTAAGATAAGCACTTTCTTTTCTAAAATCATCATCATAAAGTCCCTGGCCATGCTGTTACTTAAGTCAATAGTTGCAATGCCCCAAGCCCTCTTTGTTTTCATCCTGTAAAATGCTCTTTGGCCTGATAACCAGAGATGTGTGATAAGCATCACATTGAATCCTACATAGATGCCAGACTTGCAGCTTGCGTCTATCTTCTTGTGTTCCTTCAAGCTTGCAGCCAAGTTGCTTCCAAGGCTTGAAATACAGAGGGGTGGGTAGTAAGTTTGGGTTTGCTCAGAGATGCAGAGTTCTTATAGCTTAAAAACTTAATTTTTTGACATGTGAGGGTTGTATGGGATTTGAATATGGAAACAAAGGAATTTAGAAACGTGAACGAAGTCACTTAATAATAGCAGGAAAAATAAATATTATTGTGTGTGTATCTTTTGCATTTGCTGTAAGATAACGGGCACACAATCTAAAAACATCATTGAAGATTTTAAGTAACTATAATGGCTATATAAGGTAGGTAGTACTCCATTTCTCCTGTGCTTCGTAAGAAAGAGAAATGCATTTGAAATTGAGACAAGGTTCTAGCTGGAGCAGCACCAAGCTCACTGGCAAAATCATCAGGAAGTTCTTTTCCTGCTATAAAAGGTGCCATTCGTCTGTCAAGTATTATGCAGTTAAATTATCTGAGCTGGCTTGTCCTGATGGATATTATTCTTTAATTTCCACACCTCTCCCTCCCCTCATCCCCCTGTCCCTATTAACATGGTTATTAGCATTTTTTTTGGTCTGTTTGAGAACAAGATCCCAGACAAATTCTTCCTGACATATTCTTGTTCTCATATGTTGGCTACATAAATTCATTATCTCTTGCCAAGCTTTAAATCTGCCAAGTTCCCTCTCTATTGTCTCAATTTTCATTCCAAATAAAATAATGTAAAGAGCAAAAGACTAAAAATGAACTCTTTTTATCTTAGGGTTGTAAGCTTTGTCTAGGAGGCGGAAAAATAAAGAAATAAATAAAAAGAGCACAGGGGGGTTTGATGTATGTAAAATATCTGCCCAAACACACCTAGCAATAATGTCATCACTGCTAAAATGTACAAATGTACACTACAAAAACGTATGATAGTGCTTATTCCTGAATTTATCCAGCTATGGTTTTAAATTTGGGTTAGGCTGCATGTGGTATGTTGTAAGGAGAGATAAACAATATAGGACTGTACAAGCAGGCTGTGCACCAGTGCTGGTGAGCAATATGTGGAGTAGGAAGTAGTGGAGTGTGGCATGGAATCCTTATGCATCTGCAGAGGTTAAGCTGTGGAAATTACCACACCTCATTATTTTCTGAAGCAGTCATAAGGTGGCTGACAGAGAGGTTGTCTGAAGGCTTTGGGAAGAGTAGAGGAATTTTGGGAAAACTGTTTTTGTTCCCAGTTTGTTTTAATGTTTGAGAAAAATACTCCTTGGGGCACGGAATCTGCTCCCACCTGTATTCACTACATTTTTTGTGTTTAAAAAAAAAAGCAGCTAAACATGAATGTACTAGATTAAAAAAGGAGAAATAAAAATCACTAGACTAACGCAAAATAAGAGGCATAAGACGGAACTGGGGGTAGGAAAGGAACTTTTGAGGTGGATGTTCAAGATGTATAAATTCTGCAATTTGTTCAGTGAAGGAACGTGTTGAATTGTGGCAGAAAGTTGTCTACGGTTTCTGATGCATAAATTTAGGGGTACGTAGGCACCTAGATTTTTGAAAAATATATGAAGTGCAGCATTGTGGGTTTTGGTTGCTAGCTCTGCTTAAATCACAGCAGAAATTACACTTGGATTCATGCTAATGGTTTCATCCTGTTTTTTTCACCAAAATTCCATTCGTCCACTTTGCTTAAATCTGTATCACTGACCTTTCTTCTTTACAGAAATTCACTTACAAAGGCTGTGTGGAAGCCTTTGTAACTGCAGCTTCAGCAAGATTTGCAATATGCAAGAAAATACTGAAATACATACCTGTGTGCATCTCATCTCTTTCATATGCAAAAACTCTTTACTATATCTTTCACTAACTGTTACACTTCTGTTCCACGCCTGCTTTTGCAGATTAGAGATGTGAACCCACATGTCCCCCAGTGGTAGAATACGCTGTATATCTTTATATGAGCAGACAAAAAGAGCATATTTAGACAGGTTGAAGGTGAAAAAGATTTTTATGCTCAAGTTTCTGATTAGACTATTATAGCAGCATCACTAATTCCCTTCCTTCCATCTATTGTCTTCCCTCATCTGTTGTCATCAGTGACCACTGTTGATTTGTTGACTCTATTAAAGTATTCAAGGAAGCCACAGGCCTGTCATTTTGGTCATAACCTTAATCTGTTTTCTCACCTTGGGAGAAAATGTGTTAATATACTGTCTGTTTCTATAGACTGAGCTTATTGAAAAAGTTCCTGATGCAACAAATCTGTAATATGTTTAGAAGAAAAAAAGGATTTTTTTCTGAATCTTGGTTATTTTAACAGGTAGCAAGCTATGTTTAGGTAGCAACTTTTATAAGAACCATGCCAAATTAAGTGATGGTAAGCAATTGTAACGGTACATTGTGCAGTAATTTTTGAGCTGGGTGAGTCGCAACTTCTGATTTCTCATAATCTCTGATTCCTCGTTATTTCTGAATGATTAAGCAAATCATTTATGCTAACTTCTGCTTTCATTTACATCTCTGTAAAGCCTGTGTAACTTTATTGATTCTGGAGTTGTTTTAGCTTTTATAGCAACTAAGGGGAGGGGTCATTTCTGCCAGTTTGCTGATCTAGAAAATAAATGGAACATCTTTTTTTATGCCTTACAGGTAAATTGTATAGCTACCTAATTGCTCTTCATAAAGCATTTTAAAATTCTTGTGTGTCACCTTCTTTATAATATTTCTAATATTTCTTTTATTTCTATTTCTGAAAAACTTCTTGCTTTGCAAATAGACCTTATTTAAAGGGTGAACTAATACAGACTTGTTTGAGTTTTCATACAGTTTATTTTGTGTTCAGTTATTCGGAGGAGAATGTGCTTGTTTTCTCATATTTGAGAAACTGGCTTTATAGTTTAGTTTTTGTTTCATTTTTAAATTTAGCTTGCACTTGCAGCAAGCTAAATTTGTATCTGTAACTTAAAAACTAGCTTAAATGTGTTTGGGGGATTTTTTTATTTTTAATTTTTAAAAAATTTTATTTTGCAGAAACCTGATATTTGGAAGAATCTTATTTGTTGTCTGGTACATATCAAAAATTTCTGAGCTGCTTCTTTTTCAACTTGTTTGAAAACAGCGGTGTGTGCCATTACGTGTTTTGGAATATATTCCATTTCCTAATATTTATCTGAAGATGAATTTTTGGTCCTTGTTTCATATGTGTTGGTCATTCCTGCCCCTGCCATCTGAGACTTTCTTTGATGGTATAAATCGTCTAAAGACCTGAAGTAACAGTTGAAGTGTTTGCCATCACTAAATTGGCTGGATAACTAAATAGGCCACGGTTGGTATTATTTGGCTTGAATGATTAGAAAAGATCTTTTTCTTTCACTTTTGGTGCCAGAGTTCTCTCTGTTGTGGAACTCCTCATTTATAGCCTGCAAATCTGGGAAGAAATCCATCTGGTTTCTTCATCTGTCTTGCCAGACACTGTGATCTAGTTATTAGAACAATGGATGATGAAAAGAAACTTTAAGTTGTATTTTATGGTTACTGGAAGCTATGATGAATAAGGGTAAAAAGATCTAACTAGTAGAAGAGATTAATGTTGTGTTGAAATAACTCCCCTTAATTTTTTCTGTAATATTTTAGTATTTGTATTATATTTTTAATATGTTTTTCCTATGCCATTAAATAGGAAAATAGGAAAAATAACCTAAAGGAAAAGATTGTATTATTAAAAAGCAGGTATGTCTTTGAAACATATAATAATTATAAATTCTAAAACATTTGGAGAAGAGACTACTGCATCTGTTGGTTGTGTTCGTTTAGTGCAGTGGAGTTTTGATCTCTGGTTAGTGATCTTTAGCTCTGCTATGATATATTTGCGTATTCTTTATTATTTTTAGTGGACTTTCTTTTCCATGAATTCTTTTCCATGTCTCTTCTTCCTATCTTATTTGAGATAATTTTGCACAAGGTATGTGGCAAGTATCTTACTGATGCAAAAAGATCATAGCATCCACTGACGAAAAATTCACTTTATTGAAATGATGCAATTCAATTCTACATGGAAGAAACTAAAATTGTCTCTGTTGCCTTTATATGTATGTAACAGGACATTTTGATGACAGGATAATTAATGTGTGAAGTAAAAGCATATGTTGCTTAAATGTGCCAAATATCACACGTCTGTGGCTATGTAATATATGCATGTGTTATTACCTGAAAGCCAAAACTTTGTAGATTGAGGTCTCGGAAGTCTCCCAAATTTGCTTTGGTTTGTAAAATGCCTTTGTAGCTCAAGAAAGGGGAATCAATATAACTTTTCATTTATTTGGAAGGAGGAATATTAGGCTTTTTTTTGAAACTCATACTGATGATTTTTATTGAAATCCTAAATATTTTTATTATACCTGTTATATTCTTTATTTATACCTGTTATACTGTTTATTTATACATTTATTATGCTATCATACATTATATCTGTAGGTAACACTTCAGCTCGAGGCTTAAAAGAAAAAAGAGGGGGAGAGAAAGGAAAACCTCATCACATTCTTGAATCAGTGTACACAGTGTATGGCACTGGGAAGTACAAGTTTTTGCATCAAGGAGCAGCTACACAAATTCACGCAAGAGAAATCCATAGAAAGTTACTAGATATATGGAAACCATGGGTGGTTGATGAAGTGGTTTGAGGTTCCAAATGTGTTCAGGAGCAGTGTAAGTTCATATGTACTTACCATGTTCCTATATGGTCCCCTGCTTCTGCCTTTTGCCATAGTTGGTCCCTCAGTCTTAGCCAGTACAACTGCTCTGAAGGACAGTGTTTGGTTGTGATGCTTCTTTTTTGCCACATAGATTGATGCAATACATTGGAAGTTTCTGTTAGCATATAATACATGAAAATACTGGCTTTTGTTTACATGACTTGATCCAAACCAAGTGACAAAATTAATGTTAAATTTTATTGTTATGTCTTCTGAGTAGTAGATTGCCTCTGGTGGGCAATTTGCTTGTGACGGAGGACCATAAGAGCTTCATTCAGGAGGCACTGAAGGAACTTGCCTATTAGCTCATTGGCCCAGCACCTCTTATCTTTGAAAGTCTCCTGGATCATAATAAGAATGCACTTAGAGGAAAGATTGTGGATATCTTTCACCATCTCAGTTCACCATCAAATGGATTTTCCATTGCTTGGAATTGGTATTAGGCTCTGCATTGGCAGTGGCTAATGTGGTTGCAGAGTGAATTTATCTTAGTAACTAATCCTTGCCACCTCCCAGTGAGGTGATTTGCTAAGTATTTGACAGATGGGGAAGCACAGGAGGGAGAGATGGCTTCAGAGCTGGGATTAGAAGGCTGATGTCCTGGGCTTCTGGTCCCGTGCTCTAAACAGCCACGAGGCCAGCCTGTCCTGCCCATCTCCTGTTACTCTCTTGGGGCAAATTCTTATAGAACATTATTAATAAAGACAACAGGGGAATAATCCTATTGTCCTAGTCGGGAGTGAAAATCATCTTTTATTTCTGTGGTATTGTATGCAATTTAATGCTAACGGCCAGGAGACCTTAAATAACTACATCAAACAGCCGATTCGGTGCCAGCCTTCCTTCTTATTTAGCTTAGTGTAAACTGACACCAAACTTTGAGACATTCCTCTCCTCCCACAGTGGAGAGCCGCTGGGATTTTTTTATACCACACATGGTTTCCCTCCTACATTTTCCTCCCATGTCAGATATTCATACCCCCTTTAATAACCAGCAGGGGGATCATTACATTGAGCTACTGCCAAATGCATAATGACTGCTGCCTTTGCCTTACACAGTCACTGCACTACTGATATCCAATTCAGCATTGTAAAGTGCTTAGGGCTACCTTGGGGATGTGCTATATTAAACCCAACTATTCTAAATCCTATTTAATACAAAGAGACTTGGGGGGGGGGAGGGGGGGGGAGGGGAGGGAGATTTAAAATTGTCGTTAGTCACCTATTTTCAACAAGTAGAAATACCTGGTCATTTAGGGTCCAATTCTGTCACTCTTAAGTCATAAATAGTCCCACTGATTTTAGTAGGGGCTGCATGAAGGTGAGCACTCTGCTTACCACTGGAGGAGGCAGAATCGGGTCCTGTAAAAGCTGCATTTGAGACAGCAATTTTGCAAGAGGCTGGTGGGGGTGAGTGCACCCATTTTTTGAATTCCACTTACAAATGTTTTACAGTGAAACAGGAAAGCAGCAACATGCTTCATATCTGACTGAAAATAAAGGTACTCTTAAACTTGTAAAAGACAACATTTTTATTTGAATGATATGACAGAGCTGCCACAGGAGTGTTACCTGCTATAAAGAAAGCTTAAGAATTATTACCTTTATTAGACCAGTGACACTGAGCTTTAGCCATACATTTCTAACTTCTGTCCCTCTACAGAGACAATTTTCTTTTCTTAAATAAACTGTCATGCTAGTGTTAATATATTGTTGGCTCCTTCATACTCTGAGAATACTGCTGATATAAAACATGTATATGTTAGATTGGTAATAGTATCTTTAGTGTAGCTGACTAGAACAAATGTGTTTCCCTCATGGCTGTGCTAATGTGATAAAGGAAAATTGGCTGTTCATCAGCTTTTGGCTGGGTAAAGACAGTAGAGATGGAACCACATTCTTTTTTATGCATTAATACCACTGAGAACTTTTCACTAGTTATATTTCATGTGCGGGCATGTTGTGCAAAGATGTTGTAAAACATGAGATAATGCTACAAATAACAAAGTAGAAAAGCCTGTATCTTTTATGATGATAACAGTCAAACACCAAATGACAGTAACAGGCTGTAAAAAATGTGATGCAGAAAAAACTGCAGTGTAACCACCATATACACATATACTTAGGCTCTTGCAAATAGGGCATCAGATGTTTAGAGGGCTTTGAATTAAAATTAAATAAAAAACTATTGTATTTAGGTCATTGATGTGTCAACACAAAAGATAATTTAAAATGGAGAGATGTATTTTGAGCGGTGAAACTCATATGCAATAACTTTTTGAACAAATCTCAAGGCTTAGTAATTATGATAATAGCCTTCAAATTTCCATCAGTGGAAGGGCAATAAAAATTCCTGTCTAAATTTGGGAAATATTGACTGAATCTAGAAATGGCAATAAAGCTCAGCATGCATGTGTATGCTTGAAAGTGCAGTTTAAGGAGAAAAATTCATCTGTACAATTTTGTGTGAACCCTAAATAAAAAAGCAAACAACCCCTCCATCTTATTTCATATTTTCTTTCTTAAAACACTGATGGACTCAAGTTGCCCAAGGCACTAATGCTGATCATCTGAGCTCAGATTTATAGATAATTGTGTCTGTTTATCTTGGTCTGAAATTTGAAAGACTTTATTGGTGGAGTAGCATTGTGAGTGCTTATGTTGTGTTTTTCAAACTGATATTTGAAACAAATTATTCTGGCTGGTAAACCTTCTCTTTGTCCTCCCATATATATTATTCCTATGCAAGCAGTTATTCCAGGTTTATTTTGTTTTGATTAGCATGGATATCAAGACAGGCTAAAGCACTCTAGTTTTTTTTGGCCTCTGTAGACACGATTCACCAGGCATCTATATCTGCAAAATGAAAATAACACTCTGTAAATAGGTAACAATGAAACAATGTTTCAAAATCTGAAGGATACCAAGCTCTCTGTGAAATAAGCCTTATGCAAGCTAATCACTGCTAAAGTTCAAGTAATTTCAGTTTTGCAAATAAGTCACTTACTGAAATAAATGAGACTTAGTTTATTCAGTAAACAATTCACCAGAGTTCAGAAGTTTTGAACAAGTTGAACTCAGTTTCTATAATTAATTTCATTAACGGATAGCTGACCATAGCCATAATGCCTCCAGTTTTTATTTTGTATGTGCCTGTGTTTTTTAAATGAGAGTATTGAATTTCATAAGAGGAAAGGTAGAAAAGCACTCCCATGTTATTAAACATTTTCTAATTTCATGTAACCTAAACATGAGGATTTTTAATGCAGAAAAAGTACTTTGTAAAAGCTTAGTATCTTGTGACTTTGTGGAGCTGAGAGAATGCCATAAAGTATTTCTATGAACGTTAGCTCAAATTTAAAATGAATTGGCAAGGAAGGGAACTCTTGCAGAAAGCAGTACCCTGGGGTGCTGGCTGAGTGCATATTCCTAGCCAAGGGTTCCCTTGATGTAAGGGAATTGCCCAATGGGTGTAAAGGAGATGTAGGCAGTTCCTACACCATTCCTTTCAGCCCTTGTAGACAGGAACATGCTGGGGTTAGGGAGGCATTTTGGAGGGGTGTTAGAGGCCTGGTTGAAATGTGCTGCATTTGGTTATCCCGAGTATGGTAGATAGCCCCTTGAGGCCTGTATGAGCTGATGTGTATGAGAAGAGCTCTGACAGCTGTAACATGTGCCCATGGCCTGAAGTGGTGATGTAGCTGTAACCAGCCTCATACCTTGTGAAACAGACCCTTCTCCTTTTCCTCTCTTCCCCCTCCCTGCCAGATGACTGTACTGTAGTTTCTTCTTTGATTTAACCACTGTGGAAATTTTATACTCCATGCATCTGAGTGATGATCTTATTAACTGAATTGCTAATGGATGGACAGAAAAGAGGTAACTACTTTCAGGAGGTACTGAAAATAAAGACGCACAGCAAGTAGATTGAAGTAAAGTTAACAGTTAATCAGTGATAGACGCAATACGCAGAGAAATCAAAGTGATTGCATAATGAAACATGTGTTTGCCCTCTTAAATTGATTCTATAGGTGCATCACAGCAGAATTAGTTTCTTCTTGAATGGCTGGGAAGATGACAACACACCCTTTGATTCAAGGATTCTTGTGGGAACACTTGCAGATACTGATGCTGATGGTACACTGCAAATTGGACAAAGCTTCACAGGTAAATCTTGTAGTATTTGAATGGAATGCACTGGGAGATTCAAAGTAAGATGTGCACAATGTGGTTGAAGAATTTGTGTGAGCCATTTTAAATTATCTGTATGTTGGGAAGTAATGTCTTTCTGCAGGAGAAAATTCCTGTTATACATCTAGCTTTTCCAAAAGATTGGCTGAAAGGATAGATGTTTGGTAGATGACCTGTAGGATCATAATTTATTCTATGTGTTACTGCATATAAGTAGGTTTTTCTGCAGTATCTAAAACATAGCTACGTAAAGTGACACATTCCATTAATTTACGAGGATGGTTTTTCTGAGTAATTATTATGAAACTTTCAGAAGGGGATTGTGCATGGCTGCTAGACTACACTCCTCTCCAGAGTAAGGAATGGAGCTGAAGATTTCTGGCTGTTCATGTTTTTCAGTTCTATCAATACTCATGTAAACCACTAGCAGAATGAGAGTCCCTCAGTCTCCAGTAATGCCTGATAGCGTTACTCTTCATCTATATCTCGAATTTTTTATGTACTACAGCATGACATGATCATTGCGAAACAGCTGGGGGATGTTTTGTTGCTTTTCACAAATTCTTGGCTCTGCAGATGTAAGAACACTGACTATTGCTCTTCAGGAACATGCACAATTTGAAGTTAACTTCTAAATATAACTGTATGTCACTTAAACAACTTTATTGTGCTCTTGGGCAAGTAAGTAATTCTGTGCACTGTTTCTTAAAGCTTCTGTCTGGAAATGTGTTTTGTTGTGATTTTGATCTGAATACTGGATAACTAATATACGTTTAAAAGAAAGGAATATTTTTAAATGCTTTTTATCTTTATTGTATAAATTGATAGGTACAGTTGTACCTACTGTATCTCTTCTCTAATTAGAGGTGGCACATGGACTGGCTCATTACTTCTGTCTAATGAGCCGATCCTTGTGCCACCTCTCTAATCAGAAAAGAGATAGGTACAAAATGTTCTTATAAAGTTATTATAAATCATTCTTTTTTATCAAAAAAATTAAGTCAGTGCCCTCTATAGTTTTGTCCAGGTCCAAGATGGTTTCATTCAGGAGGGGTAATTGTGCAAGAGAGATCTCTCAGTGCTGAATTAAAGGTGCTCTCAGGCAGTGTAAAGCTGCCTTCTGCTCAGTTAGATTACTTATTTATAGTATATTTTCTTAGGTTTAGAGCAATTTGTTGGAAGAATGCAAGATTTTCGATTTTATCCAGTGGCACTTACAAACAGGTAAAGAACATTTTAGTTTTGTAAAAAAATAAGAGTGTGGTGAGAAGAAACAATAGATAACAACAATATGCTTATTTCCCAACGTAGAGTGCTTTTCAGGTGTCTCCTTTAGATGATTGCTTATGATGATGCAGTTTATGGAACCTCCTTTCAAAGATGACTTAATCTAAAAAATCTTGGGTTAAAATAAATTCAACAATTTAATGTGTTTTGCTTTTGAACTGTTGCTTAAACGTATCTAGAATATATAGTAGTATATGTAGTACATTTGTAGTGAAACTCAACACTCAGTAACAAATGTGTGCTTTTCATCTTATTGTTGTCCTTGTTACAACCTGAATTAGTAAGTGTTCTTGCAGAGAGTAGATCCAGTTGCTAGATTTCAATGCTTGTAAACTGTCTAGGTGTTATCAATTCATCATAATTCTGACATAATTATGTGCTGATAAGCTTAGTCCTGCTGGATGAGGCTTGTCAAGCTTTCCCAGAGCTCCATGTAAACTGTAGGGTGAGGAAAACAGCATAGTGGGCTGGTCAAATTTAGACTGCTCAAATACCAGTGATCTAGTACGCAGGCACTCCAGCGGGTCAGCATGCTGGCTTTGTGGCTGTGAGCTTGGCTCCTGCATTTAGCAGTTCCTTTCCTCTGGTTTCAGCTTACCCATGGTATCAGACATCCATGTCAGGTATTCTTGATACTCCCCCCACACACCCATACCCCAAGGTGCTATTGTCTTAACTGTTTTATACATTAGATTGTCACTATAAGATGCCAATGATTTTGCTAGCTCAGCCCACATAGCTCTGGGCAATTGCTTTGACTTTCTCCATTCCCGAGGCCAAATTATGGTTGCCACTCCAATTTCT
Source organism: Tringa tobata (assembly GCA_033628505.1). Taxonomy (NCBI): domain Eukaryota; kingdom Metazoa; phylum Chordata; class Aves; order Charadriiformes; family Scolopacidae; genus Tringa; species Tringa tobata. The sequence goes on along the minus strand of JAHREE010000287.1, from coordinate 10,715,422 downwards.
GTTGCCCTGTGGCCTCCCTTCCTAGCGCATTACAAAAAATTGTTACCTTTGTTATCCAGCTCATGCTGGATTAGTCTAGTCAATTCAAGCTGGCCAGAAGTAGTCAGGTCCTATTTGTCTGTGTGGTGCTTCTGGGTAGGCTACACGCAATGACACTTGTGATTGCAGACCTTAAGGCTGCTTAACGATAGTCTTTCAATAAGATGTGGAGCAGTTTTCTAGGAGCTCAGCTGTCTGCAGGACACTACAATAAACTGAGCTCCTGTGAATTTAAAGTATTAATATGAATCTGAATTCCAAGTTATATGAAAATCATATTGGTTGTATTCTTTCAGAGCAATGCTTGTCAAATCCTTTGAACTACAATTTAAGTCAGTCAAATGAATAAAGTTTTAAAATTGAAAGATATAAGGTATTCACAAAGTGTTGTGACCTAATGATGTCTTTGTAGATGTAATTTTATATCCAGAAGTAACTTGATCAAAATGTTTATCTGGGATAAACTGCAAAGGAAAGTGTTGCCTGCATATAAGTTAATTTAAGTCTGTGGCTATCTAAAGGGTTCTGTAACTGTGGGTACTGTGGAATCTGTAGTGGCGGCTGGGAAGTATTTATTTGCTTAAGTATACAAAAATTTTGTTCTTACAGATAAAGTAGGAAAATGGGAAAAATAGGAGTGTTGTTTTGTGTTGTTGTTTTTTTTTTTTTTTTTTTTTTTTAAAAGTCCAATTTCTTCTATGTTCACAAAATGCTTCTTTTACGCCAGTGGTGAGCAGATAAAGGTTTAGGTAACCTGTCCACGTCATTCGTATATCTATCTGCTTACCTGCCTACCAATTCATGTATCTATTTTAGTTGCTTATGTCAGAGGGAACTAAGGTGACTCAATGGCTTTGACAAGGTCTGTAAGAAGCAACTAGAGTGATCACAGATTGGGGCCGCTAAAAAAGTGGGCATTTTTATTAAAGTTAGTTAAAAGTAAAAATACATCTATCTAGGTTTTATAAGGTGCAATATGATATTGCTCAAATTGGTCTTTTTGGAGGATTTGAGTGCAAGCATTCAACTCATCTCTGGTTACAAGCAGTGTGCCAATGCTATGATATGCCTAAAATTAGTGTGAAAATCACTGATTTGAGTCAGACATGATGCTATAATAAAATGTTAAGAGGAAGGGAGAAAAATCCTTGCATCTAGAGCTCGATTCATCCTACCTGGCTTTAGATACCCCAGCAAGGAGCTCATTTCCCTTGGCTCTGTGTATGTCTGTGGAGCAATGAAATCAGTGCCAGAGTGCTTCTTCACGGACACTTTCTGAAGGTGCCTGTTTCTTACCATTGATTATGTAGGGACCCTAGGTGGCCTGATTCCTAGCTGATTGCCCCATTTATGTGAGGTGAAACCAGGCCTTTAGGGCTTCTACTATAATGTAAGCTGAATTTTGTTTAATCTATGAGCCAAGAGGCACAAAGTGGCACTTGTCCTTTTTTATCACGTATGTAATGACTTTTTTATATGCTGTGACAGAGACATTTTGGAAGTATTTTCTGGAAAATTTCCTCATCTGCATACCCAATCTGAGTGCCGTTGTCCTGGAAGTCATCCTCGGGTACACCCATTGATACAGAGGTACTGCATCCCTAATGGTGCGGATGATACCACTAACGACAGAGTGTTGAGGTTGGATGCAGAAGCCCATCCTCTGTACTACATCAATGATGATGACATGGGGACCACCTGGATTTCATCTGTGTTTGCTAATACTGCAAGTCTGGATCATGGTGTTTCAATCACAATAGATTTACAAAATGGACAGTATCAGGTAATGAGAAGATTATATTTGCTATTTATTAAATCAAAACTAGGAAAAGATTTTTATGGACATTTCATTACAGTTTTGAGGAAATTCAAACCTTGTGGTTTAAGATGCTATCCTTAGAGAACTGGAGGAAAACTTCTTTTTTCAGCATGAAATAATGCAAAAGGCAGCAGAATGAATTATGATTCTTTTGTTGTGCCTTGGCTGTTGTAACAAGCAGGATCTAGTACAGATATACCAGAGTGAATACGTTGTGTGAAGACACCAAGATTTAGAAATTGGTTGCTCTCTTTAACTCTAATTTTGTAAATTTCAACTTTAATTTTATATTAAAACTTGGGGTGCTCATTTTATATGGTCTGGTAGAAAGCTGATTGCAGTCAAATAGAATTTAGCATGTCTGGGGCACACTGACATATCAGATAGGATTTTTGTATTGTAGAATTTCTGGAGATGGTAGTTTAGCCTCGTGAGGAATATGGAAGGAGAGTACAATACGCAGGCAAGGTTTCTGAGGAGGCCAGATTGCACCTAACAATTCACTATGTTATTGGAGAGCATCAGATGTCTTGGAAGGAGGGACATATCAGTATTGGGGCTGCATTCAAAATAGAGGCTCTACCAAATTTCCGTGTGTTCTTGCTACCTTATCTTGAATTCTTTTTGGTCATTAATGGTGGGAAGGAAAAGCATATAATGACAGGTTTTGACTACATAAGTAGGACTCAGTCTTTTAGTTAAAGCAAGTTCAAATGCCTGTGAATTTCTAAGACTTGGCTGATTTGACGCACGCATTTCTACATAAGCAGTGTGCTGGGGAAAGTGGACAAGTGGTCTTTAATACAACACAGGGTATTTGATTAGATTCCAAGCTAAAAATAGGGACATTGCTAATAAAAATAATAATAATTTAAAAAATAATTTAAATTTGCCTGTTATCAGACAAACAACTCATCAAATATTTGACAATGCAAAGCTATGCCCTTCAGTTTTGCCAAAATTATATTACTGTAACAAAACATGGACTTGACTTTGTAGTGCGTTTTCAAATGGTCTTCAAGAAAAAGTGGAGTTCTGATGCAACAGTTCAGTTGTTGTGTAATAATGTATGAGAGATCAAAGAGCTTGTTTAACAAAAAAAGGTTATATTTGGTTTTAATTGGGAATATGTGGACTGAAATATTGGTTCTTTTTCTGTCTGTGAGTGATAAAGCAGACTATATTGTCACATAAAAAAAAGTTTATATTCTCACTGTTTTACAAGTTAACAAATTTATAAACCGATATTAATGGCTATTTTCTTGTAGATATTCTATATTATAATGCAGTTCTTTAGCCCACACCCTGAAGCAATAAAAATTGAAAGGAAAAAAAGAGATGATCTAAACTGGGAAGACTGGCAGTATTTTGCTAAAAATTGCAGTATTTTTGGAATGGATAACAATGGATCTCTGGAAAAACCGGACTCTGTCAACTGTCTCCAGCTTCCTAGGTATGAATGGGTATTATATGCATAATATAGGTGCTTTGAACAGGTAACATCCTGACACAATTCATTTCTGTGTCTTAATGAGATAGAATATTTTAATTTAATTTAATGTTGAGTATATAAAAGATTCCAAATCTGACCTTTTGATTGTAGATTGCCAAATAGTCATCTGTCACTTTTGTCATATTTCAGGCGTTGAGAAATGTGACACAGTTGAGTCCTTTGTTATTTTTGAGTTAGAATTTTGGAAGTTTACATGCTTGTGTTTTGGGGGAATGTTGTCAGTAGAATTACAGAACTTTGAGACAAAGAGTGGAGGGAAGGTACTGATGTAACAGATGATTTTAAACAATCTAATGAAAGTGCGCCTTCTGATCTCAGAATACAACTTGTTCTGAAACTTAGAAGGGAGGCCAAACTTAAGTACAAAAGCCAAACTTTCTGCAAAAAGAAACGGGTTGACATACGTGTCTTGAAGCTTTCTAATCTTTCTAAGCAAGAACCAGACCGATAGTGGGGAAGGGGATCATTACCTTTTAGAAACATGTTGCAAGCCTATGTACTAGACAGTTATGTGCAAATTTAAAAGTACATAATCTGTAAAATATACATTTCATAAATATGCTGTTTAACATATATAATATACAGTTAATATATATTATCATTTTACACATATGCACATGCATGTATGTACATATATACATTTTTGAATCTATACCACTACATATATTCAAATGCACCTTCTCTTACCTGAATTCAGATGCGAGTCAGTACTAGGCTTGTTTAGTACTTGACTAAAAATCGTTGAGAAAATACAGTACTGGATGCTGGAGGCATTTTGCTTTTTTTTGTTGTTTCATTTTTGCTACCTTCCTAAGACTTTTCAAGTGTCAGCATCTTTGTTCTTCAGGAGTTCAGTATTCTGAGGAAAGGAGCATAAGGTCATCTGAGTTACACCAGTTTTCAGCAAAGGACTTAGAGCTTTATTGCTGATCCTTGGAGCAGAGCGTAGAGAAGGGAAATTTCTTATATAAGCCAAACATTTTTAGATAAATAACCCAGATGAGGTGTAATACCCTTTTCAGCCCAGAGATATGTACTTGTATGTTTTTTAAAAAGAACTGAGGAGTTAAGTATGAACTGTTTCCATGAATGTGTTCTAAGTAGTTTCTCCCCTTGGATTATGATGTAAATGATGATAGGAAGTGATATGAATTAATTATTTTGGCTGCAACTGATGTACAGAAAGCTTTGTATAAAAGATAAGAAATTTATCATGTGAGGGTGAGTATTCTGCGTATTTAAAGAGAAGTTATTGTTGGAACGATGCTTCAAATTTGTACCAGCAGTGTAGCAGAGTTTTATAGGAGGGAAAGGTGATTTTGTTGTAAAACAAAACTGGTTTCTCTCACACATACATACTTTTAAGTGCCAAGACACGTCCAAATTTTCTGTCCAGTGTGCTCGCGTCCTGGTGGCTTAGCCGGGACTCCTTGGGTTGACATGGATGGCAATTCACCTTTGCTTTGAAAACCTTACCATGGTTTGAGGGTTCATGGTTTGGTGACCACATGCTAGTACTGAATTGACTCTTTTGTGTCCTTTAGGAGATGAAAGTGATTAAGGTTTTTGTTTCTCCATCCTGTATCACCTCTGCAAGTTAGGAGTTGCTCACTGTCCTTTATCCCCCTATCAGAGGCTTGAGTCTTTGCTTAGTCTGAATATTGGCTGGCCCTTGTTTTAGAATCTGCTTTTTTTTTTCCTGTTTTCCTTATAAGCTGCTTACAGATGCCCTAAGATCTTGATGACCTGCTTATCTAGGTGCCATCAGCCTTACAGTACTTGCTTTGCCTTCTGGTGCTTCCGTATGAAACTCGTGTCATTCATCTGCCATTTGTACCGATCTTAGCATTTCCATTGCAGCTCTATATGTCATGGAAGAAAAAAAACTTGATTTAACTTTCTGCTGAGGGGAAGTTCTGGTGGAGGCAAGTTCTACTCGTAGCTAAGCTCTGCCTAGTAGATGTATCAACATGAGATATGATTTATAACAAATCATGGAAACATGCAGCTTATATATACTTGTTTTCTTAGCCTTTGCTTGAATTTTCAAGACTCTTTTTTTTTCCCCTTCTTGGGCTTCAACATAGAGGTTTACTCTCAATCCTGCTGCATTCCATTTAATTCTCTTGCACTTCACTCACCAGAAGGTGTCGCGTGTTTCTAACTCCGCTTACTCATCGAATGAGATTATACAGTCCAGTGACTCTGGAATTCAAAATTTAATTGTTTCTGGTTTTTATGTATGCTTAGAGATATGGTTTCATGATGGTTTTTGTCATGTCCCTTCCAACCTAGGCAATTCTATGATTTCATGTTTAGCAGGTATATAATTAAAAATATGGGCATGTTAATTATCTGAATGATTTCATGTGTAGTTCAAGCATAGTTCATGTTTCTCAAAGACACTGTTATACTTTTTTAAAATTTAGAGCAGATGACACTGTATTAATCACAATTTATTCATATTTTGAAGTTGCTCTTTAGAGGCTTTACTTTCAATTGGAAACTTAGGGTCTGGAGAAGAGTGTGGCGGTTTGGGGAAAAACAGACATACAGAGGACATCTCTTTTCCCCTGCTTGAATTCTGGTGACTGGGAATCCACTGACATAAGAATTTTCCCCAGAAACCACAAAAAAATGATGTACAGTTAGCTAGAGACCCTCTCTGAAAAAAAGGATATTAGGAGGTAGAATCTGTAAAATATGTGAAAATTTGATTTTCATTTGTCTTCCTGTCATTTTTCTGTTTAAACAGCTTTACACCATATTCCCGTGGTAATCTGACATTTAGTGTTCTTACCCCGGAACCAAATCACCGACCTGGTTACAATGATTTTTACAACACTCCATCTCTCCAAGAATTCGTAAAAGCTACACAAGTGAGGATTCATCTCCACGGCCAGTATCATACTAATGAATCTTGGGTAAATTTTAGACATAGATACTATGGAATTTATGAAGTTACAGTCAGTGGAAGGTAGGTGTTATGGAACTCTTCTCCCACCCATTGCTTTCTCCTGACTATTACAGCTGTGCAAAGTGTGTAATGACCTTCCTAAAATTTAATGAGGTTGTTCTGCCTTTACATTTATGAATGAGAAGGGAATTTGGTCTGAAGCAGTGCATCAAGTTTGAAATGATTGGTGTACTGTTTTTTTAAAAACATTTTCTCACATGTTATTTTAAAATTAATTATACTTATTACACAAATCTGTCAAAAGCAGTTCCTTTCCTTGGAATTACCAATGCCTCTAAGCAAAGGCTTATGAATGAAACCACGGCTTGTGCTTTACTTCAGTAGCTCTTCCAAGTTTCATTATAGATTCCCAGGCACGGCAATTTTAACAGTCTTAAGGCAGAGTTCATTCTTTGTTTTAGCTGTAGTTTTCCTTTTAAAACTGGGCAGCTGTTAGTAAAAGTGTTACATTATCTGTGACTGACAACTTTATTGCTTATGATAAGTGTGCTGTCTTGTGAAAGGACTAATTATGCCCTGTAAATAATATGCAAATTTGGCAATGAAATAGTTTCCAAGAAGCATATGGTGCAGATTTTTGTTAATAAGTATTATTCCTGAAATTATTTTGGTAGCTCTCATTTTCAGAGAAAGCATCCCATTAGAGGTCTCATTTACCTTAAAATTTTCTATGCTACTAATATGTTTTGAGTATTGATTTAGATGTGTTAGGATAATGCTTTTACTAAAATAGTTACAGTCTTAGTGACTCTCTAACAGTAAAATTGTTTCAGCTGTAGTTTGCAAAGTTCTGCTATGCCTCCAGAAGAGCAGTTCTTCGGGTAAAGTGGGATATTAACTAAAAAATGTACATTTTAACTGAGATCAAAATGGGTTAAACTAGAAAATTATGCTTGATATGGTTAAGATTTCTTGGAAAACTATAACCACGCTGTAAGGGTTGTAATATCGATGAATAATTGCCATTTATTTAATAAAATTTTACATATTAATGTTATACACTGAAATACAGTTTTCATTACATATTATATAAAGTGTTAATAACTCTATTACATGCTGTTTTTTATTTTCTTGGAAAGCAGTTGTTGATACTTAAAATATGTTGATTAAAATAGGCTTTTGTAGGTTACTGCACTTAAGAACATTCTCTTCACTAGTGTTTATTTGTTCTTAATAAAGAACCAGACTATATAATACACAAAACTGTCTTTGTGACCATGCTATATATTGTTGGACAGATGTGTTTCCATGTTACAATTTTTTCTTCACTACCTATTGTTCTTTCAGGTGTAATTGCCATGGCCATGCTGATAAATGCGATGCAGCTATGGAACCATATAGCTGCCTGTGCATCAAGGAAAGCTACACAGAAGGAAATAATGTTAGTTTCTCCTTTGCCTGTCTACATCACCTATGAATAGCCTCACAATTGGGATTTTAGTCCTGGGAAAGAGCATGTGTATGTGTGTTAGTGTTGTCCTGGCTTTTACAGGGAAAGTTTCCGTAGCAGGTTTATATTAAATAAGGAAAGAAAAAATTCCTCCCTATTCCCCACCCCCAGCCAAAAGCCATTCTACCACAGATCATTAGGAGTGCTGTGTTCAGGGATTTGATTTCTTGTTAGAGGATTATGCCACTTTCGAACATTAGATGCAAACCTGAATTTAGACTGTCAGCATCTAATAAAGATTATGGCTCTCCCTGCTGTAGCAACTAGCAAATGATCTGTAGAGTGAAAAGGTAATGAAGACTCAACGTTCACAGCAGATGTGCTTCAGGGGTTTTGTTTTTTCTTTCTTTTTCCTTTTTTTTTTTTTTTCACTCTACTGTAGTTTTAGTCTGGTCCTTTGGAATCCAGATGTATTCAGTAAGTGGAGTGCAGTAGGCACAGTCCTGGAGTTCAGCTTCCAAATTAATTTCACTTGGAAGGGAATAGTTCAAGTGGTACAGGACAGCTCCATGATGCAAACCAAAGCACAGTAAATGCAGAATATTTGGAGGTTTGCTTCAAAACTGCATGCCTAATCCAAGGTAAAACACTAACATAAACTTACCTGCTGATACGTGGAACATCTGTAGATACTCAGGGCATCTGTAGATTGCAGTTTCTGACTTCAGCTAAGAATGAGATCTTTTAATGCAATTGTTTTACAAAATATGTCTAAGATACGAAGAATTAATACATTTTGGACTTGATTTTAAATGACTCTTACATAGTTGAGCACAGTTAAGAAAATACTGAGAAGTGCCCGTACATATGTGTTTGGAAGTTATTTTCTTGGGGGTCCTATTCATTATGTCGATCTAAACCAGTGATATGGGGAGCGGCTTTTTAAAACATTGAAATTTGATCTTTGACCTTATTTATTTAAGAACAGCCTGTAAATATCAATTTCCCATACTTTTTACAGTCATATATGACACTTGGTTGTCTTTAAAAATAATCTGTAGTAGCAACATGATTGTTCTAATAAAAGAACAAACCTAACGTTACTTTTTACTGCTCCATATTTCCAGGTAGTTGATACTAAGGTTAAATTTCTTGGCATTAATGAAAAGGCCATATTAAAAAATCCAGATGCAATCTAGAAAATATGTTTTTATCATGGCTTCACTCTTTTCTTAATAACAGCCTTTCTCAATAAAGAGGAATTTTGTGAAGTGTAATGTGTAGTCGAAACTTACCAAGTTGCAAAATTGTAATTTTCCTGCTAATTTGGCCCTATGAGAACCAAAATGGGGTTATTTTAGTGTAAGTCATGGTCTTCTACAGAAATATGTAGAGGAAACCTTAGAATAATGGTGCCAGTTCTCACTTATTTCATGCAGCCTTTGCTTTTCTTGGAAGCTTTTCACATACAACTTAGCAAAAGCAGAACCATGATGTATGAGTTAAGAAAACTTGTTCAAGGAAAATGTTCTGTTCCTAGATTAATAATTTATCTCAAAAGAAAAAAAGAAGAAAGATAAAGAAGTTGAGATTAAGAAAGAATGAACTGTGTCACAGGAATGAATCCCACAATCCCACTGAAGGTTAGATTTCTGCCAAGAGTACATGTCCTATTCCTTGCTACATTTATGCCTTTTGGAAGTAGGCTTTCTAAAAATTAAGGAAGGGCTACAGAACAGGAACAGCACTAGCAGGGGGGAGACTAATCTCATGTCAAACCCCTGACAAGCCGTCAGTGCTTGCTAGAACAGAGCAAGAAGTGTTAACCTGAGAGCATTTGATATTGGACCTATGTGAAAGATCTCTGTAAAATTTCATAGGGGATCTAAGTTTTCTAATTTTTTTAAGCAGAAATGTAGGATATACCCTCTAAATGGGATTTGAAGAGGAATTTAAAGTTTTTGGATGGGTCAAATTAGAAAAAAAAATTCAAACTGACAATGTCCCTTTAATTAGAACACACATTGTGAAATGTTACTTTGTAGGGATTAATTATAAATATTTAATAAGATCTGGAAGTTCACCAAGCACTCTTGCAAGACTTATGCTACCTTGTGAAAACAAACCAAATACATTTTAATGATGTATCTGCCTTATCAGATATTTCCTGTCAATGTTAATAGGTTTTTCCAGTGAGTGTCACATTTTTATTTGGCATATATGCATTGTAACTACAATTGAAATGCTTGAACTAACCGTATTTCTTCAGAGTACAGTAAGGATGTTGTTTAATTATTTTCTTGATTGTTTAATTACCATGTCAATATCTACTAAATGTTAAATAAAACAGAAATAGTAATAAAATATAATTTATATTTGAAGTAGATCACTGACTACTTCAAATTTTATCAAGGATTTACATGAAATCCAAACGGCTTAAAGGTTTTGATTTTTTTCTAAGGCAAAACCAAAATCCACCCTGATTTTTTGATTGGCATTGATGAAACTCTGTCTTATAGACCTATACCTGTGTTTCTCAGGCTCCCAACCCAGTCAATTAGGCATTTGTTATTATTATTTTTTTTTATTCAATTAAGCATTTGATGAAGGAAGTTTCCAAATGTAAACTTTTTTGGTAGGGAGGGAGTAAATATTTTTGAGAAATTACACTGTCAGCAAACAGTCTTATTTTAACTTTCTGTCCCATGCTAGCTGTAAGTCACCACAACTGAGAGGGTAGAAGGCGGCTTTTTTTTTTTTTTTTCATATCTTGGACCAGAAACTAGAGTTCCCTTGACAAGCTCTTAACATATGGCAGAGTATGTCCTTGTCATATTTACAGTTAATACATCTAAAATCACCATCTTGAATTTATCTGGCGTATGCATCTGGATAGCTGTTGCACAGCAAAGCAATACCAGAACCTAAAAATCTGCACAATTCATTACAAATAGAAATCTTAGTTTAGTTATTTGCATCAGCATGTTATGAAATTTGACATGCCAAATGGAATTTCTTTTTTTTTTTTTTTTCTCAAAGTTCTCAAGAAATGTGTTGCTATGAAATTTGAGATGATGGGAAGAAGTAATGCTTAAGAATGACTTGTAGATGTTGAAGGGCCAGATTAAGAAAGAAAGAGGTTGTCTCTCATCTTGGAAAAACAATTTCAGCTTCTTAATTTACAAATTGTTCTGTAAATGCCTTCTGTCCTGCTTTGCAAAATAGTTCTGCCTTTTACAAATGTAAACTGAGGCACCAAGACTGGAGTCCAGATTTTGGTAATATTTATATGCAAAGACTAATTTATAGACATGAGAATAATATGTCCAAAAACTTTCCATGATGTCATGTGAAAAACTGGAAACAGCCTATGAGAAAACAAGACAATCAAATAGTGTCAGCCTTACCTTACCACCTCAGAGCCTCCTTTAAACTGGTCATATAGAATCTAATAGAAAGGTAATGGCAAAATCTATAGGAATAATTGTAGAAATAATAATAGAAAGTAAAATTTAAAATAAATGAAACAACTGATAAATACTTGAGAGGGCATGAATGGAAGTGAGAAACTGACTGAACACTGTAAAGTCTTCAGGTCTTCAGAGTTTTCAAAGCAAGTAATGGTTTTATCCAGTTTTCAGATAGCAGATGTTTAGGGCATCGTTGATTTACCAAGAATTGGATAAATAAGGCTTTTTATGTTACAGAAGAATCTGTCTAAACATTAGTTAAAGGTCAATTCATATCATCATGTCACAAGTTGGAATTAATGATATATACTACCTGAGGAGCTGTAAGTATTAACTATAGTAAGTGGTTGCTCAATAACAAAGATTTCTAGCTTGCAAAAACAAGGAAGCCAAAAATGCACTTTTTGGTAAGATTTATGCCACAATTTGTATGTCCAGAGGATAGGCCTGGCAGGAAGCTGTTTATATCAGAATAAAAAGAAAGGAAATGAAGCAGGCAGCTGATTGATTAGAGTTTTAGGAAAGAACAAGCAGAAGGACACCTAGTTCAGTAGTCTTACCTGCCTGAAAATTGTAGATAACTTTTGACACATCTGTGAAAGTTTTGTTCCTGAACCCCCCCCTGGAAAACTGGGGTAACTTCACAGTTCAAAGATCTGGGCTTCTAAAACTCTTGGTGTACAAGCATTGGTGAAATACTGAAAAAACTTGTTGCAATCTCAGATACCTTATGATCTGTTGCACAGGTGATGACATGCTGAAGGAATTGTGAAATGGCCATTATCCCTTCTATGTTTTGATCTGACGTTTGTAAGTTTTACTTAAGAGGTAGGCAGGTGGCAACTAGGATTATGGTTGTCATTGTTACCTCTCAGAAATTAAGAAGGCTGTTCCAGTCTGAAAATGATTTTCAGGGGCTTAGCCATTGTGCAGGACATTTGTCTAATTTAACATGAAAGAAAACTGAGACACAACTGGGCTGGTGCTTTGCTCTTGTTGGAAGTAGCTGTTGTAAATCATAGTGCCACATATGTCTATTGAATTTTTATGATTTTTCACTTATTCCATATAAGTGCCCAAGTGATTAGCCAATCTGGTTTTTTTTTTTTTTCCTTCTTTTAACCCACTAAAACTACTATTAAAAAAATAAGAATATCCCATGCAATAGCTTCTTCAGAAGACTGACATTAACCCTAGAATACCTAGAGGCTGTGGCTACAGCACTCTGTAATGATACAGGAGAATGGAATGCTAAGGCTTATTCCAAATAGACAAGGTAGAAAGAGAGAAAAATAAACACAAGATGTCTTACAATGTAGTATCCTGAGTGAGTCAGAGCTTTGGTAAAACAGAACATATGCCAAACTCATCAGCTGCAAAACACACCTTCTCCCTCTCTTTTATTTTACAGAAGTCCCACAGGTTTGGATTCTTAGATGAGTTAGATGGAGTGGATGTCTGATTTTCAAATAGCTTTGAATTTTAATCCTGGAGAATTTAAGTGTGAATTAATTTACTGAGCAGCCTGATTGTCAGAATTAGTGTGGTCGCATACCCTTTGATTTTCTAGGACTTAGTGTGGCTTCATGTAACTTCACCATAAAGTACATAAATGAAAGAGGATTTGAGTAGAAATAAATACATCTTACGCTGCCTGACAACATCTGTGCTAGTGCTTGAGATCTCAGTTGTGTCCCATTATGGGAATCTGGCATTCAGAATGGTAGATCTTATGTTCCTTGCCTGTCAGGTTCTTTGCCAGTAACTTTGCCATTGCAAAGCAGCAGTAGTATCTTTTCTTAGAATGCTATTTGGGGTATGGTATTTGTAAACCACCTGTTACGGCTCTGCTTAGTTTCTAAAATTATGTTGCATCCTTTTAAGGTACATGGAGTATTATGATGGAACTCCATAAGACACTCTTCATTTCTATTCTGTATTCCTTAGTCACTTGGAGTCACTTAGAATGTTCTAGCTTTTTGGGTGTTTCCTAATAAAACCTGGATTTTGAGTTTAAAAGCTCTTTGGTCTTTGGAGAATTCACAAGAAACGGATATGGTTCAAAGCTCTGCTAACATGCAGTCTTGATAGATAGTTAAATGCTGTAGTGAGGGTGCTGAGGAAAAACCATGGGCAAATTAAGACAACTGTCTTCAGACTAGGGCTAAACTACACTGGAACGGATATTGCCTAGAAGCCATATTTATTTGGCTAATGAAGCTAAACAGAGTGAAAGCATACTGTTCATTTGGGTACAGAACTGAACTTTGACAGGTGTGAGATGGGAACTCCTATTAAGTTAGGAAAAGACAAAAAAAAAAAAGGAATAAATTCTACGTAATGTAACATGAAAAAAAAAAAAAAAAACAAAACAAAAAGGATGCCACCCAGAGGCAAGCAGTGGGATATTTTAGAAGTGTTGGAGTAGGAGATTCTAGTTGATCATGACTTATTGCAAATCTTAAAGTATTGTTGCTTTTGCCTTCTGAAGTATTTCTTTGAATATTTGTTGACTGTTTCTTCAGAAGCACAATTCTCAGCATTCTTAGTGACTAATAAGGTACTTGACATATAAAGGCTTAGGCTGAAGTCACAGGTGATCTTTCCATAAGTGTGCTGGATTCAGGAGTTTTGAGAAAGTAAGTTTTTAATAACAATTTTAGTAAAATAAAGTCCTGAATTCATTATTGGAAATAAGTTTTTAATCTTAATTTTAGACTAATGAATTTGACCAGGATGACCTGATTTCTCAGAAAACTGTTTTCACAGAAGGTGAGCAGTTCAGATACTATATTATCAAGAGGACATGTTTGTTATTGACCATAGGAAAAGCCATATATTTAACCTTTTTTTCTGAAGAGTCTAAATGTAATTGAGAATAAAGACATCTGCATGTTGGTAGGGTTTCCAGCTATGAAGAAAGGCTTATGTTGACAAGAACTAACATTCTTTGTAAATCCATTAGACCTTGTTCAGATTTTTCAAAGGCTTTTTGGGAATTTAACTACCCATTTTACATGTGGCAGTCAAGAATCAAAACCTGAATCTCTTGATACCTTTGAAAATCCCAACAACTATGCTTTGGACAAATACAGGCTTTACATATGGTGAATAAAGACCTGAGAATTACCTTATGTACGTTGTAATGCTATCAAAAATGAAAATTGAACACAGCAGGACTGGAAGCTAAATGGAATTCTTAAACTAATGATAGTGTGACAGACTCAGGAGGGTGAGATGGTGCTTATTTTAATGCACACAAGTGTGATGACTACTAGAAGAGCAATTTTTTGTACAATCATTGCTAACTTTTGAATGAATGCTTTTTTTACCAAGGCTTTAAAAAGTTTTGTCAGAGTTTTAAAAGTCAAATGCCATCTTTTTCTGTCTTACTCTTTAGTGCTTGTGTATCATTTAACAATAGGCGCAAGCACGGGTCTAAGACGCATGATCTAAGATTAAATCTGAAATGTAATGATGAATTCTTTCAGCAGCTATATGGCTGGTCACGCACAAATGGAAATTCAGGGCTGGCAGGTTGGTAGCAATTTCTGTACTGTTTTCCTTTCAAAGAGGACGTATTTCCATAGACATGCTGTAAGGTGGAAGCTGCATCAGTGGGTGGTTTACCTGGGAGCTCTGGTTTCTTTCTTGTGCTTCCCGGGTTGTGCAATGCCCAAATGAACCCTGTCTCATGATGATGGAGCTGTGTAATGCTGGTTGTCCTCAACGTAGAAACAAAGGGAGTGACTGGAGAGAGGAAAGATAGATGTGAATGAGGAAAGGAATTGAATAAGTTTAAGCTGTGTAACTGTTATGGTCAAGACATTCCCCTTGGTGTACGTAAACTGGGCTAATCACAGTTAGGCAGTGATTCTTTTGATAAACAAAGGTCAGAGTTCCAGGTCTCATGTGAAGCCCTGCCAATTTTTGTCCTGAAACCTCCTTTTTCTCTCACTCTGGTGGTGGTGTGGTTTTTTGTTGTTTTGTTTTTAGCAGATTGCAAAAAGGTGCAGTGGCTATTGTCATCTTACCTCTTACTGTTACTTTCATTTATTAAAACTAAATTTTAGCAGATAAATTCTTGCACTTTCATTTTTTCTCCCAGGTTGGTTCTGAGTTGTGACTCCTCCGCCCTTCTTAGACTATCTTAATCTTATGTTTTCTAATTCAGTTTCTCATTTTACCCACAGTTAATGCTTTTCTAGCATCAGTTGTGAAACAGTTTAGAAAATTCAGTATAGTTTCCTAATGATCAGCATATAGGTGATGTAGGTACACTGGGTCTAAATAATTATAATAACAACTTCCTTTGAGGCATTTAAAATCCTTCTGAAAGATGAACATTATAATTGCAATATATTTTGTTTCTTAGATCCAGCAAGGCACCAGTATTTTTGGGAATGGACTTTTAGTAATGCCAGTTAGATAAAAACAATTCTTCTGAACAAATATCTCTCCAGTGTCAACATGTACCATTCTTTGCATCAGTTTCATAAAAACTAGTTGCATTGTTCACCATTAAGAGAAAGTAATTATCCAAAGTGCTATCCATTCATTAACTTTAAGAAATCCAATTTGGTTTTAGTTCCTGAAGAACCAGTAGGCACGATAAATTTTCTCCTTTTAAGTTTTGTAGTGTCTATTATGAACTAATATGGAACATTATTCTAACTTCACATTCTTCACAAAGTTGCACTTAGATGGTAATATTGTAAGTTCATCAAAATAAAAAATGAACTTATGAGGTGCTCCTGAACTACTTAAAATATTTTTACTGGTTTGGATTTAAACTAATTAAGTACTTGAATATCATTAGTCTTTGTATATAAGAAATTGAAGAAAAGAATTGAAGAAAACAAGATAGTTTGTTTAGGTGTTTATTTAAACATTGTACCTGGCCTCCTAGTATTGGTATCATTTTTAAAATATAACTTGACAGAGTTCATTATGTATAGAGATCTACATTTTTTGTTTAAAATTTCTGTCTTGAAAATTTCATGAGATAAATGCACATTAAGAAGTGCTGATATTTCAGATACTCTGTACAACATCACATATTCAGCCATAGGGGGCCTTTTGTTTCACTCACAGTATCAAATTGTAACTATACAAACTACAGTTACTACAATAGTACAAACCACGATAACAGATGTTGTTTAAAATGGATCCAAATGGATGCATTAGGTGAATGTCTTCTGTGTCTCAAACGCAGTAGGCAGCATTTTACATCTTTAGAGGTTTAACTAAATCTGTATGAGGACATTAGCCTGTGTTGAGTACCTAAATACTTAAAATTTTGTTCTTCTGCCCACTAGTACACTAGTATAATAGTGTTCTTGTAAGGGAAATAAATAGTGTTTTCTCTTTTTTTTTTTTTTTTTTAATTTATTTTTCATTTCAGTGTGATCGCTGTTTGCCATTGTACAACGACAAGCCTTTTCGTCCAGGTGACCAAGTTCATGCCTATAATTGCAAACCTTGTCAATGTTACAGCCATGCAGTAAGCTGCCACTATGACTTAGCAATGGACCCTTTTCCTCAGGAACACTACAGGGGCGGTGGTGGAGTGTGTGATAACTGTCAACACAACACAGCCGGTAAGTCACACAAAAGAGAATGGACTGTTTGTTTTACAGTCACTTTTTGACTAAGTGTTGTGTCAGCTGAAATTAGTAATGCTCACTGTCTGACATTCCAATAAATTGTCATGTATATGTATTTTTAAACTCTCCAGATAATGCAGTAATTACAATTGTGTCAATACTTAAGCTCCAGGAAAATACTGCTAAAATTTGATCCAATCTTGTGTAAAATCTGCTGTGCAAAACACATTCTAATAAATAATTAGAGTGTATAGTTTCAAAGCTGTTTCCATTACATGTGCTAGAGTTTTTAAATCCAAATATCATCTTTCTAATTGAGCCAGTTTAAGAGATAACATATTAAAAATGTTATCAAATTTTGCTCTAATGTCAGTTTCTTGCTTATTGAGTAAATGCTTCTATTCCATCTAAGTAGTATATTTGAATACTCTCACAGTTCTCTTCTATTTCAGTTTTCTTGTCTTTGTCTAGTAAAGGGAAAAAAGAAAAGTTTCAGGTTCAACGATAATTTTTCCAAAAAATGTATAGGCATTTGCATGGCACAGCTTTTATATAAGTGTGGTATTATATAACAGATGGAAGTTTAATGGAGTAAAACATAGTTTGTAACAGGTTCATTGTTTCATATGCTCTGGATCACTAAATTGGCAGGTAGAGATGAAAGGTGCATTAAAATGGACGTCCTGAAAATTATAGAATTCTCTCAAAGGAATAGAGTCTTTAATTTTGAATTATACAGCTAATTTTAATGAATTGGAAGCCATAATGCATAACCTTTCTTTCATGCAGGAAGGAACTGTGAGCTGTGCAAGGATTTCCATTACAGACAAGCAGGTGCAGATCTTTCAGCCATCGATGTTTGCAAACCCTGTGACTGTTATGCAACAGGCACCGAAAATAAGAGCCTCCTGTGTGATAATGTAAGTAGCCTCAATACAGAAAAATGATGGAACATTTTAATCAGCTGGCTAGACAGCAGTAAGATTTTACAAAGTGTATTTAGATGGTAACTACTTTATAAAAATGCTTAAGTTCAGCCTTTTCAAAATGATAATTGATTTACATCAGACGCTGAAAGCCGAGCAAACACAGAAAGCAATTTGAGAAGTACTGTTGAAGAGTTCTTCATCTAGATCAGCAACAGACATAAAAGATCCTGTACGGATTTTCAGAAATGAATAATAGTTTTTTTCGATACTAACAGTTACTCTGTGCACTCAGTGATGTTAAAACATCCAGGTTTCGAGTGGTTTTGAAGGTCTTCATACTGTCTTAAAATTACTAACACAGTTAGAAAATTCAGGCAATAAACTGAGCTTGAAATTGAGCTAAAATGAAGCTAGTTCTCCCTGTAATAAGACATGGGTAGATCTCCCTTTTAATTCATAAAGTACACTTAAAAAAAAGAAAAAAAAAAAAGAAATGTACAAAGTGATGCTGAGAAGAGAAGCACCATCCCCTATCCTTTTTAAGCCTATGGACCTCATTGACATGCAAGATGTATAGTCTGATAATAAATCTATCTGTCACTTTCAAAACATGCATATTGAAAAAAAGCAGGAAAAGTAACAGAAGTCTTGAATGTATATTAAAAATATATTGTGGTTGATGTTCTATTTGCATATATTCTGTCCATTGCCAAGATCCAAATTTTGTTAGGAATACGGAAGAAATAGCTTCTTTGTCTGAAATGTATTTTAAAAAAATTTGAAAGGTAGAACTTGTTTTTCAGGGAATTGAGATAGACTTCAACTCATCGCCACATTTCCTGTCTCTTTTCTTTTCCAAACTTCTTTCATAAACCAATCTCTAGCATTTCTCATGTGATGTCTCTTGCTATTGTGTTTTCTTTAACAGTAAGCTCTTTTGTGGATCCTCTTGTATTTTCTTCCTTGGTTTTATAGTGCTACAAATACATGCCCAGTTTGACTCGATGCACAAGACTCGTGCATCAATGCATATGCTGAGTGATAAACAAATTTAGCACAACCTAATTTTTAAAATAATCCCCTGTAGTACAAATAAAAATTAATTTATAATTCTCTGTCTTCGGAAGATAATACTTCTCGACAGCATCACAGAAATGAAAAAAAATTGAAAAGCACAGTTATTGCGTTAGGACTATTTTTTAAGGTATAGAGAAAATGAAAGCAAATGCTGATTTGCATGTCCATTGTTTGTGGTGAAATGTTAACTTAAATGAACTTCAGCTGTGATTAGTAATCAGAGGAAGACTAGTTTACAGAAGTCACTGCTTTATAGTGAAATATACAAGAATGCTTATGAAGCTTGACTATCAAAGTATGAACAGGGAGATAAAATGGCAAAAATGGGGGAGAATATTGCTCAATAAAGCATCAATTGACTGCTGCAGTAGAAGCTGAGCAGGGAGAAATGCTTAAGAGGCATTAAAGGATAGATTAGTAAGGTTGGGGACTAAAGGCTGAAATGAATTATATGAAATAGGAAGGCATCATTGAAGGAAGCGTTTCCAAATTTGACCTGTGGAAAATGGAATCATAAGGAATAAGGACCCTACTCATGAAAATTAATTGTCACTTCACAATGATAATTTTCAAGGAAATATGCCAAAAATGGGGTGGAATACACTTTTACTGCATAACTTACAATTTTCTGCAGTTCATCAAGATTTTTTTTGTCTTTCCGCAAAGTGCCAGCTCTGTCACTAAGTTCCAAGACGTGCGGAGTTCCAAAATTAATGCATTGAATCACAAATTAATCAACTGAATAACACAGTATATTTACTCATCAAATGAAGTATTATTAATGTAGATAGTTTACAGGATGGGTAGAAGAGTTTACTGTAACAGAGTTACTCCCATCTCAGTTCTTTGGACTGATCATGAAAACTTCATGCCTGTTCTGTTCACCTATTTCGCTCTACCCTTGGTGAGAAATACATGTAGGTGTATACCATTTCTCACTTCCATAGGTCCTCAGTTCTCGTACATCTGTAGATCATGCACACTTACAGATCAGCGAGTAACTTCATTTGTATTTTAAAGTGTGAACTGACATATTTAAAATGTCAAAATTATAACATTGTGGCTTACAGTAATGAGTGGGATTTTGGAAGAGTGGTGTAGTGGTGCATCCATGAGCAGTTCAGTAGACATTTTTTGTTGAGAGAGGTCTTCTATTCAGACTGGTGGGTACAAGAGAGAGAATTGCTACAGTCTAATAAAATTTGTCCACTTCTGTGCTGGTTATTGACATCTAATCAGTGTAGAAAAGATACATGTCGGTCACATCCTCTTTGTGAACATTTGTCAGAAAATGTTTCAAAAAATCAGAAAGTCCAGATGAATTATTTGAGGTACCTGAGTTTTATGAGAGTAAAAGAAGAATTGGCTGCTGCCTTCTCTTCTCCCTAACCATTCACACATGAGAAAGTTCTGCCAGAATATTGCTGATGTGATCATTCTTGCTCTGCATATGGAAAGCCGGAGATTAATTTCTCCTGGCCCTTATACCACAATCCTTGACTCATTTTCCTGTGCATCTTTTTGCCC
The DNA here is from genome assembly GCA_033628505.1 of Tringa tobata. Classification (NCBI taxonomy): domain Eukaryota; kingdom Metazoa; phylum Chordata; class Aves; order Charadriiformes; family Scolopacidae; genus Tringa; species Tringa tobata. Next base: position 10,695,075 of record JAHREE010000287.1, on the reverse strand, counting down.
AGACTGCTCTACAAATGCTTATGTATTCAATCAGGCACAGCAGTTTGTAGTCCTTTCATGATTCTATTATAATATGCCATATATAAGGGGCAGGAGGGAGCACTCTTTTCCAGGGCATTTGTTTCTAGGCACAGCTGAAAGTGCTGCTATTGCTTTTACCTAGTCTTTGGAAGTACTGTCCTGGTCTCAGTGAATTTGGGCATCTTTACCGAGCTTTTGCTGATTTTTTTAAAAAAATTACTCTTAGCATGCAAATAAATATGTATTGTATACTTATTGGTGCAAAGAAGCTGTACTTTACTGCAGAGGATGTTGTTCAGAGTTGTAGACTTAATTGCCTTCTGTCAAGGTGGCAGCTGTATTGCCTCGTGTTGCAAGAAAACTTTTTAAGGCATGAAGATGAACAAAATTTTAGTTACTGTTTTCTCTGGAGTCAAATGAAAACAAAGATTCCAATGCTACCAAGTAAGCTTTTGAATAGGCTTCTGATTTCACCTTTCTGTACAGTCCCTAAATATTGCTTTTTTTGAACTTCTTAATTTTTTCCCTCAGAGTTTTAAATGTTTGATTTTAATTTTTTTAATGCATAATGGAAAAGCTAGCTAATAGCTGTGTATACATGAGTATTGTAAACCAAAGTAGCATTTTTATTTCTGAGTTGATAAATTCTTTGTTCTAAAATTAGAATGAACATTCCTCTGTTCTCATTTTTCCACTTACACAGTTTTCAAACCATCTATTGTGATTGACAATACATATATAAATAAATAAATGTAATGTGTGTTACAAGGGAAAGAACATAGGTAAAACAGTTAATTAAGGGAATTTCAGTCAACAGATATATCAAAAAAGTAAGGAATATAAAAGATGCAAACGTGACTGAAAATGAAATGAAATGCTCAGGTGCATAGTGGAGTCTATTAAAAAAAAACAAGTTATAAACCACACTGTATTCTGAATCCTGGATTTCCCTTAATTTAAGTCCTTTAATCTTATCACTAAAATGAAGGAAAATGAGCTTTTTATGTTAAATAATTCCATAGCTTCATTTCTAATGGGTTTTGTACAATGGAAATGCTAGTTTTCTGTGATGGTTTGTCAAGTTATTTTGGGGATTTGGTCCACTCTTACCCTTTGCAGTGTCATGGGCAAAGGGTAAACACTTCATTTTACATTTTGAGCAGAAGTAGTAGAAAGCTAATGACTACTGAAAGTCATCATATGCTATGACAAAAAGAGATAGCAAGGGAGTGAAAAGGAATGTCATTATTGCTGCTTATTCAATTTTCAGTTCCCAAAGCTGACATACTGAGAATACTCTCAGGTATTTGGTGGTCAGACCATTAACCTATGCGTGTGAGACAGTACATCTTACAGTTCTCATTCCCTAAACTGAAGAAAAGGTACAGAAAAGTCCTCAACCCTCTTGCTGTCCCCTCCCACTTCCTGAGATTGCAGTCAACTGGATGATGGGGTCCTTGCCAGATTTGCATGAAGCTACTTCAAGGTAGTGAGAAGTGTATGATTAACATTTGTATCAAAAAGGGCAGAACACTTTGATCAGTACCAATGGGTTGCAAAGACAGCAACAGTGGGATGAACAGACAGAATTTCATACTGGAAGTAAATATAACCATGGATCTTAAAATGTGAGTTTTAAGGCATTGCCATCAGGTCAAGAGAGGGTGCTTCTGTCCTGATAGAGAGTCAATAATTGAAATTAGTCATGACTCAGCTAATCGCAAAAGGGAGTTTTTTTGTCATGGGTTTTGGTCTACAAAACCAGAAGTTAACTTACATAAAAGAAACTTAGGAAGAGTCAACTTTAGTTTTGTTATTAGTAACATCAAACGACAACTCATATTTATTCTCCAGAATTGGAGAGACTTTCTGATTACATTTCTGGCAGTATGTTTCTCTATTACAGACACCAAAGAATAGGTATTTGAAATTATAGGGATATCCTAGCAGAAAAAGACAGTTTAAACTTTCAGAAGGGCCTAGGCCAGCTTTTTTTTCCAGCAAATTCTGTTTTATACTTTATGGATACGTATGGTCAACAAGATTTTAAGTAGTCAGAAAATATACATGTTGACATGTAAATGTTGATTATCCACTAGATGAGTGCTATGGCTAAATATTTAACTGTACCCCAAAGAATAATTAACACAATTCTTTGGAATATGTCACACTTTGTCCTGGGTACTTAAATATCTTCTTAATTCCTCATATCAGTTTGGTAACTGGACATTGGATGGGTTCCTGAACTGGCTTCTCTTTCATTTTGTGATTCTAGATGAGATGCATTAGATTAGTGTCCATCAATTAAAGAGTGGTATCAATGCAGTCTAAAGGAATATGAACTGCTAGGTATATCTATAATTCAGAAATCTCAAGTAATCTGCTTCCTGATTAAGGACAACGATGTAGCTGTGATTTGTGCAGGAGGAAATTGCTTGCATACTTTTTATAACTATTTACGTTCAAAGATATGGGACTAATGTGTATTTCATACGTAAATTATAAATGACACAAGGGATACATGCTAACTCAGCATCAGTGATTTTCTGTATCAAATAACAATTGTAATTATGAGGTCCCAAGATACACCACCACTTGATAGTAATGCTCAGCTAGGCTCATTTTCATAGTGAACAGTCTAGACAGATATTTTCCATAAGTGATTTAGTACCAAGATGGTTATGTTAACAGACAGGCTGTTTCTGTCTGCTTACTGTTTGGGTCAGAACTGGGCCTGTCAGGCATAAAGAACAGGAGAACAGATTGCTTTCTGCTCTTCTATGATCAGTATAATTAAAGTCTATTTCTTCAAATGACAGATAGCATTGGATCAGGAGGAGGCGAGAAAGGTTCAATAATATCTCCAGTGCACAACTGGTGGAATCCTGGTTAATAAAAATCTTTAAATATGAATTGCTACCAGTATTCTCAATGATACCATTGTTTCCAATAGATTTACAGAAATAATAATAGTAATAACAACAGCCACCATTTTGCTTCATAATTCACTTAGAACTGGAAATGGTTTGTAGTTATGGAAATGGTTTGTTCTACCCATTTTGATGTAGAGTTCGGTATTATAACCTGAAGTACAGCTATTTCTACAACATTATAAACATTTGCCAGCTTGTACAACTTCTTTGTAACAATAACTATTGTCAGGCATTTCGTAGTGCTTCTGTATTATTTTGGTGCTTCTCTGTCTATACAGAGAAATTATAGATGATATCTTTATTTCCTGTTTCTAAGCCAAATTTTCCCCAAATTAAGCCCCATTATTAGTTTCTTTCCTAAATTCATGCAGTAACCATTTTTGATACCAACTTGAGAGTGCATATGTACCTTAATTTTGTCTTTCTCTTAGCTAAAATTCCACTTCTTTAAAACTAATTTTTTATTGCTTTTTACTGTACTTTTTCTAATTTGTATGTTGTACCCTTCAACTATTTGAGCTGAAGTCTTACCTTTCCTTCTCATATCTTAAATATGAGATTCCTTTTTAGTCCATTACAGAATGATGTCTACCTTTTCTGGAGTGGTATCATATTGCTTGTATTTAATTTGTGGTAGCCCAGTATCACTTCCAGGTTATATTCCGTGTTACCATTTCTTCACATTTTTTATTTCACATTTGATATCTCTTTGCTATGTGTTGTGTTTTGAAATCCTGCATTTACTTCACCATTACTCATTTTAGAATATTTGCACAAAGAGTGTAACTGATGTTGAAAATCAACCCGTTGAGGGTGATCCCAGCACAGCAGTGCCCACCCTGAACAGGGCACAATCCTGCAGCATTGAAACATGGCCAAGTATTTTTCTTTAAAATTCTGCACAGCTACTTGAAGTGTAAATTGTATTGAAGAATAGAACCTGTGGAATATGGGGTGCGTCACAGTGGAATATTTCCCCTAGCTGATATCTCTTATAATGCCATGTTTACTATAGAAGGCAGGGAAAAAGGGGAGTTATATTATTGAATTTGTTACTCGGTATTTTGGAGGCTAAATTTCAATAGATATATTTCATTTTGATATCTTATATTGACAGAAAATGGCTGAAGAAGCAGAATGGAAAGGTTTATAGTCACATACAGCTAAGACAAAAAAAATGGTCATTTTTGAATACAATCAGAGGCTCCTTTTTGTCTTGTATATAGAATGTCTTTTTTTCTGCTTGACTTCTTATTTCCACAAGACTTTGAAATCGGTGTTGTGAAAGAAGGTCAGTAGTGGATTATTTACAGTTCCTCTAACCTGGTACATAGAAACCTATATTCAGATCTATTAAGTAGCAATCTGATAAGCCTCCCTCTCTGACAAAAACTTTAATTTCCTATACCTTCTTCTAACTGCCATGGAAGACCTTCGCTCTTTTTAGAACCAGGAAACCACTTGCCACTTGTATTGATTATAGATGGAAAACTTTTCTATATGACAGCAAGGTAGGAGGAAATTTATATAGGGACCTCTGCAGATGGTTTCATTGGTTGATTCCTGGAGAAAATTTGAATTGTATTCTTCAGTTGGCCAGATACTTCTCCTTCATTGTGAAGAGTTACATTTATTCTTCTGGCATAATTTTTTACCTATTAAGAGAAAGTTGGGGATATCCATTTTCTGCAACTGAATGGGAGGGAAATTATTTCTTTTTGTCATAGTTTGACACTTAAAATTATGCTGAAGAAACTGGTGCTCTTTCCTTCTCTTAGCATGCAGTAATCTACACATTTCAGTTGCTGCATCAGGAAATGGCCGCCATCTGCTCACAGTTAGACTTGTGTTTCCATGTATTTGATAAGAATAGCCATACTGGATGAAATGAGACTTTCATCTAGCACAGTATACTCTCTGATAGCTACCAGAACCTGGTGTTAAGAAGCATGATCTTTCTGCAATATATTCTTTTAGATTGAAGTTATTTAAGGGCTTGGGTCTACCTGAGCCAAACTCAGGGTTTTCATCTGAACTGTCATGTTTGGTGTCTGCATACGGAATTAATCTAACTCATTTTTTAATGCGCTTCAAAAAAAAGTGGGTTTTTTTCTATACACTTGAAGTGTATAAAAAAAGCACCTTTTTATTCTTTTAAGATTGCTTTCTGATAATTTCGTGGGTGTTCTTTCCTCCTTATAGTGTGAGAAATAATGAATATTCATTCTGTAACCTATTCTTTATTTTATAGACGTGTATTCCCTTCATTTTATTCATCTCTTTCCAAACTGAAAAGTCTTTTCTTGTCTCTTCATTTATATTGTTGTTTTATCTGCTCACTCTGCAACTTCTTTTATTTTAGTGAGGGAAACCAGATATACAAGATTGTGCAAAATGTTGATACACAATGGATTTTTATGACAGAATGACATTTTCTGTATAATTTTCAGTTCCTTTTCAAATAATTCCAGTATTTCTATTGCCTTTTTAACTGCCTCAGAACTTTCAAATTATGAAATGGAGCAGCTTTAACAGTTCCTTTCTTGAGTTGTAGTAGCTAATTTTTGACTCATCACTATCTGCCTATAGTCAGCATTGGTTTTCTCCAGGTGTTAAGTTTGTATTTCTTCATGTAGAAATTAATTTGACTTTTTGATCATCCATTTGGTTCAGTATATGTGATATTTCCAGATATTACTGACTTAAAGAAATGCAGTGGAATCATGAAAAATTATTTTTTTGGCAAAAAAAAACACTACCATTTTTTCTACCAGTCTTTTCCAATATATCAAACTTATGTTTTCATTTCTGTTAATTCTCTCTGTATGGAAGAAGGCTACTAGTCTGTAGATCTCAGATGCTTCCTTACAGCCTGTTAAGGAGATTGATTTAACTTTCATAATTTTATTCCTCTTTTACTGAGGTTGAGTTAAGCAATTAATAACTCAGCAATTATATATTTCAGTTCATCTAAAACTCTTGACTTGTGTGTAGTCACTTTTCAACAGATGAGATTTTAGCAAAATCTTTTCCTTCTGACATTTTGATTTAAAACCAGTTTTGAAAATCATTTGTAATACAGAATGGTAACACTTCATTCTGTGTGAAATTCTTTCTTTGTGATCTCTGTTGTGGTTCTCTCTTTCCTGAATGCTGCATAGAATCATAGAAGCATTAGTTGGCCATCTGCTCCAGCTCAATGCAGGATTGTTGTCGGTGCTGGATCCAGTCAGTCATGATTTTGTCTGGTTGAGTCTTGATACCTCTGGGGACGGAGATTCCACATTCCCTCTGGGCAACCTGTTACTGATGCACTTCCCTCTTAGTGAAAAGTTCTGATGTCCAATCTGAATCTGTTAATCGTACCACTTAATTATTTATTACCCTTGCTGATTCTCTGGTGGTCTTCCTTTGTTACTGACATATTTTTAATATTTTTTTTTCCTTCATGCCTTAAGTATGTTGCTCGTTAAAAGCTGATTTTTGTATTGCCTTATTCTGGTTTTAAAATTTGGTGGTGGATATCCTCTCTTATTTAACTTCCTTATTGTGATCTGATTTCCACTTTTTAAAGATGCCTTTTTGCATGTAATGCTTTCCTTCATGTGATAGCTTTTGGAGTAACTTTGAAGTCTTTTGGGGCATGAGTTATATGTTTGCTGAGTGCTAATGAGGTATCTTTATATAATACTTGCTATTTTGTAATCTGAGTTTGCTGTGGTCACTCAGACAAAATGTTTCTTTCACAGTTACGTATTAAACTAGGTATTTTTCTTCATTTAGGATTAGACTCAGAGTTGCTTTTTCGCATGTGAGTTCTGTGATGAATGGCTGTGATGCATGACTGAGTCTCTTATAATAAACTAAATATCTAGATCAAATCCAGTCTAAAAGGGAATAACTTGAAAATCCTTGTTGCTGTGTTTTCTGCTATTGTGGTCTCTTGACTCTTACCTTTTGTACTAGCTGCTGTCTTGCCTTTTGTTTATAAAATATTATTTTCCTGCTTTTTAATATCTTCATTTTCCTGAAAAATGTGGCTGATATATCAGTAATAGATCTCTATCATGAAAGCGTATTGCGGAGGTTTTATTGGACTACAGAATCCTTTTATGTGGAAAGGGGTAGGAATACATACTTCTCTAACTTTCATTCATTGTAGATTGGAGGGTGTGATAATAGCATTTATTTTAAGTGAAACTTCCAAACAGCATTGTCTCTAGTGCCTCAGGACTCTCCTGTTTCAGCTTTGCCTGACATATAGGTCTAAGATGAAAAAATACAAGTGTTAAGAGAAATTTTTGTTCTGGTAGCTGATTAAAAGCAAAGTATGTGGAACTATAGCTGTGGATGTTGTAGATGAATAACTAGTTTTGAATCGCTGTTCTTTTTCATATTTGCACTGAAAAAACACACTGACCCAAAGAAAATTACTTATAACACAGAGTTTAATTCTTTACTGCCATCTAAATATTCCCCAGAACTTGAGTTTAAAAAGTTAGTTAGGATTTGTTCCTTGATTCTGAAACCTTCACCTCTTGCCAATTCCTGCCGCCTGCATCTCTTTGTTGCTTTGACTCCCTGTTCTTGTCTATGTTGTATATTCACTCATCTCTTCCATTCATTTCCCTGTGCCTTTGCCCTTTCCTTCTGGTCAGTTTTCCTAGCATGTGGGAAAATGATGAATATAGAGATTGTTTTTTTTCTGGCTTTGAGAGGCTTGAAATTGAGATGGCTTCCCAGGAGCCCTTTAATCCTGCACAAGATGCAAGATGAATATTCCCAGATCATGGTTTAGGCACTACAAAGGATGTCTCAGCTCCTTCCGAATTGGAGTGCTACTCATTTAGGGAGTAGGAGAGGACCTTTATATTGCACCTCTGAAGTGGAACACTTGGATTCCAGCTGAACCAAAAAAAAAGAGGGAGACCTCTTGGGTCATGTCCTTCTGTAAAGGAAGAGAAAATTTATCTTGGATGAGTAATCAGGAAGGAAATCTTTCAACTTTGCTTTGTTTTTATTTAACTAATGTTTTAACTAAAATAAATAAGCATATGGTCTAAACAAAAAAAAAAGCAAAGCTTGACCTTTAAAAATGATAAAGTGCTTCGCAGTAACTCTGATTAAATACTCTTTGCTTTAATAAAAGTCACCATTTATACAACACAATTTTGTAATTATTCTTTGCAGTTTTCTCTGTCCAAGTAGTAAGTATTGCTACATTGTTTACTCAATTCTTTTTTTTCCTTCTGTTTTGAAAAAATAGGACTTTTAAACTCTATTTTAAAATTGAATAGTTACACTCTGTTTAATATTTCTTTTTTCTCTCTTTCTCAACAAATTAAAAAACTGTGTTATACAGACTTATTTTTTCCTGTTCCATTTAAAGTTTTCTCCTCCCCCACTCATACTCCCATTCTTGTTGCTAATGAGTGTATCATCTAAAAATAGATATGTTCATCATTCTATAATATTTTGTATCTTTCTAGATTGGAGGCCAGTGTAATTGTAAGAGACATGTGTCTGGCAGACAATGCAATCAGTGCCAGGAAGGATTCTACAATCTACAACAGTCAAACCCTGATGGCTGCAGTCCCTGTAACTGTAATACCTCTGGGACAGTCAATGGAGATATTACCTGTCACCAAAATTCAGGCCAGTGCAAGTGCAAAGCAAATGTTATTGGTATGTGTAATGTAAGAGTTCGGAGCCATTTTCCTTGTTATCTCTGGAAATAAAACGCAGTTGTTTTCTAAATGAAAAGTATAGTAAACTTCTTTGCTGAAGGCAGATTATAAAAGTGAATGAAATTAACTGTTGAAAAATTATTAATTTAATAATTCTATCAAACTACAGCTTGAAGCTTAGTTTAATCAACCCTTTAGAAGTTTCTTTACGGCATAGCTACATTAGCTTACACAGCTCCATACTAATAAGTCACAGAAATAATGTAATTTGCTTACTGCATAAATGTTTCTTTTAGGAAATTAACGCTTTTTCAAAATGTTTTATACTTAATGAGTTCTAAGCAAATCGTTTCCATGCTAGTTTTCTTAATAGACCAAAATAAATGGATTTTTTTCTCAAAATATTCTGTGCTACAGGGTCCTTTGTGATAAATCTATCCATTTTTTCTATTATATTTCTTTGAACTGTTCCTATGAAATGCAAAGTAAGTCAACATAATTCCACAGATCATGTACATAGCTAGGGTTAGTTATCAAGGGCCACATAATTTTAATTTTGTAATTCAATGCCAAGCTGATTATAATAAACTGCTACCTTCTGTGTTATTTATCATTTTTTTACAAGACGTGCTTTTTTGTTTGTTACTCCCACAGGTATTTTTCAGAAATTAGATTTGATTATAGCAATTTATTACTTCCAGCATATTTGAGGGGAGCCATAGCCACATAAGGACAAAATTTATCAAGTGCCCAAAATACACAGTATATATAATACACTTTGAAATGTTGATGTATGGGAATATTATGCAAGGAGAATTTCCTGATAAAGTGAGCCTTGCATGGTAACTGTACATGTCTCAGACTATACATATGTCTCAAAAAAAGAGAGATCATTTTCTGCTTTGTTATTAACACAATTAGTGATCTTTTTTTCTTTAGCTAACCATGGTTGTGGGTTGTATTAATGATGTTAATTTAGAAGTCTCACTGACTTGAGAGTTTTTGTTTCTTCTTCTAATTTCCAAAAGCAAATACCAAATAACAAATTAAATAACAACAAGAAATGAAAATAACTCTAAACAGGCATAAGTGTGAACTGCTTCTGTCCTCTTCCCTGTGGAATGCTGAGTACCTATGTTTTCCGTGTGATAAAAGCGATGCTAAGAGTAAAATATAACCTCTGTGCATCTTAAAACCACTCTCTATGTTCCATAAAAAGGTCTTCAGAGCATTCTTAATTATATATTCTTTGCCTACGTTTCACGTTTGCATCTGTAAAAACCTTACCTCAGTGGGAATTTGGTATACAAGAAATGCACAGTCTGGTTCTCACGTCTTTGATGAAAACAAGAATAATTATTTTTATTTCCAGGTAGTAATACAAAATAATGTGTAAATCTATGCTTTCTGCAAACTTCTCTGTAACTATGGTGGGGGGGCTGTAGTTATGCAAGTGTCTGTTTGCAGGATAAAGACCTAGTTCTTTCCAGACTGGATTATCATTTTTTTGTTCTCCAAACCAGCTGTAAATAAGCTTGTATATATTGGAACATGTGCAGCAAACTTTAACAAGGAACTTTCCTCTTTGGATTTCTCAATTGGTTTTTAGAGCAACCTGTCTATGGCCATTTTATCTATTTAAACAAGCTCGATAACAGAAAAATGCAACTATGGACTGCGGTGTTATGAAACATGAACTGTTAGAGTTAACACAACTGTTAAATCTTACTAATGATTCTATCACCAGTAAAATACATTAGCACCAATAATTTTATTAAAGTAGGTCATTCATCTAGAATAAAAAGGTAGAAGAATGTGAATTAAATGCCAAGCGTGCTAACTCCCCTGTACTTGTTAACATTGAATGTGATGCCCTGTAGGCCTTCCTCAGTATCGTTAGGAATAGATTACCTGTCAGGAATATGTATGGCGTATTCAAATAAGCACTGCGCATATTTTTAAAACTGATATGATATGAATCCATGTAGACCAATTTTAATAGTTCAAAATGAGTCATAATTCTTGTTAACAATACAGTTATTTTTAAAATTTGCAGCAATAGTGGTCCTTTTTTATTTTCCTTATTGAAATTAAATGATATGCCTTAGGTGAGTCATTCATCACTGTTAAAGGAACTTGCCTTCTGTTGGAGTTTTTGAGTTTTTATCCATATGTATAATGCATTTCCTACCATTTTTAGTTTTATTTTTCTACATGTAAGTTGCTAGATGTATTTTTATATGGGTTTGTATTTTTTTAAATGATGACAGTATTTTTGCCAGGACACTGTATTTATATTTTCCTGTATGCAACAATTAAGGGATGGCTTCATAGTGAATGATTTTCCCATTGCAAGGGAAAATACATAACTGTGAATTTGCATTTTTCATATAATAATCTAGTTTGCTTTCTTGTAATGTACATTTTATGAACTAAAATACAAATGCCATCCCTTGGGGCAGGGATAAAGCGAGTGATGACTTTGAAAACAAAGCTAATAAAACTGCAGGATGAAGTATGAAGAAAACAGTTTAGATTTTAATGTACTGCAGGAGTTAACTAAATCATATATTTAGATAAAAATATTTCATTTTGGATTATGGGAAACATTTCCTGCTTTCAGTAAGGGCTAACAACAGACACCAACATAAGTGTATTCAATGTTATAACTGAAGTACAGTGTTAAGTAAGTCATTCATTGTAATTAGTCTAACTTGTGTTGTCCAAGAGTATACTTAATATTTTTAATATAATATAGAAATCTGATATCAGAACAGATTGAGAGCCCAGTGCAATTCACTGTATATTGCATTTCTACAATACAGGGTGAAGAGTTCATGTAAGCATTGATTGTGCAACAGGTGCTGTTCTAGGGGACAAAGAGATTAATTCTAGTTTGTCTTAGAACTGTTACAAAGAATCTCTTGCAGAAGTATCTTAAATTGTGTTGAGAAGGCAGCAGAAATGCATCACTTCTGAAACAAATTGGAAACGTAAACAGATATTGGGGATGCCACTGTTATTCCATTGCTTTGTGCAGCCCTGTCATTCCTGTTAATTATGCTGGTGAAGCATCTTAGTCCTTTCCTTTCCTTTCTCTTTTTTTTTTCCCAAGTATAGTATACTTATCCCTTTTTTTAAAGAATTGAAATCAATAGCTTTTCAGCTTTTTTTTTTTTTTAATATTAATACCTTTTCTCTTTTCAGGTCTTAGGTGTGATAGTTGCAATTTTGGATTTAAAGCTCTCAGATATTCTAATGAAGATGGATGTGAGCCTTGTTGGTGCAACAGCCACGGCTCAGTGAACCAATTCTGCAACCCTCTCTCCGGGCAGTGCAATTGTAAAGAACGAGTGAAAGGGCTTCACTGTGACACCTGCATGGACAACTTTTACGGGCTGGATGTAACTGGTTGTAAGGCTTGTGAATGTAACATTGCAGGGTCGTTTTCTGGAACTGTGTGCGATGCAAAGACAGGGCAATGTGCATGTAAACCAAATATTGGAGGAAGACAATGCGACGAATGCCTAGATGGCTACTACAAAGTACAGGAGAATCATTCCTTTGTTTGTCTGCCCTGTAACTGCGATAAGGCAGGTACAGTAAATGGCTCTCTGCTTTGTGACAAATCAACAGGACAGTGTCCTTGCAAAGCTGGTGTAACTGGCCTTCAGTGCAGTCAGTGCATGCTTCACATGTACAACCTCAGCATGAGCAACCTCCTCGGCTGCCAGCGTTGTGACTGTGATGCTCTGGGCACATTGGCAGGAACGGTTTGTGACCACGTTTCTGGACAGTGTGTCTGTTTGCCTCAGCGTCAGGGGAGAAGGTGTAACGAGTGTAAACCAGGTAAGGAAATTGGAAGACAACTATTTGATGTAGTAAATTTTGTTTTGTTGGATATCCTCATAGTTCCTACAGTTTTTGATATGTGTTTAGACAGCTTCATATCTGACATGTCTCTAACTTATATTATTATTTTTGCATTTCTTCATAACTGTGTGAGTGAGAAGTATTAACACCCTGATCACTATCAAATATTTATTCCGTTATCAGACATTGTATAATTTGCGTCATTACTTCAGTTTTAACATGTCCAAAATAAGGTTAGGCCTATTTCTTCTAGATATTGAGAAAATACACAAATCATCATGGCCTATTGACCGAATGAAAGGTAAATTCGCATAGTTTGATGAACAGCCGCTATCCTTGTAATGGTTACGACTTTGAGGGGAAAAATGGAGAGTTTATGGCCTTTGGAAGAAGAGGCAAGCCACTCAGGAAGGCTACAAAGATGTTGTAAGGCTATGTAGGGAAAAAAATTAGAAGAGCCAAAGCCCAGCTAGAACTTAACTTAGCTTTGGATGTTAAGAACAATAAATAGAGTTTCTATAACTATATTAGTAACAAAAGGAGGACTAAGGAGAATCTCCATCCTTTAACAGATGAGGGTGGTAACATAGTGACAAAGGATGAGGAAAATGCTGAGATACTTAATGGCTTCTTTGCCTCAGTCTTTAGTAGTAGAGTCAGTTGTTCCCCAAGTACTCAGACCCCTGAGCTAGTAGATAGGGTGGGAAGCAGAATGAAGCCCCTATAATCCAGAGGGAAATGGTGAGGGACCTTCTCCAACACCTGGACATACACAAGTCTATAGGACCGGATAGGATCCATCTGAGGGTACCGAGGGATCTGGTGGAAGTGATCACCGAGCCACTTCCCATCATTTACCAGCAGTCCTGGCAGACCGCAGAGGTCCCGGTTGACTGGCACCTAGCAAATGTGATGCCCATCCACAAGAAGGGCCAAAAGGGTGATCTGGGGAACTACAGGCCTGTCCGTCTGACCTCGGTGCCTGGGAAGGTCATGGAACAGATCATCCTCAGTGCCATTATGTGGCACATGAAGGACAACCAGGCAGTCAGTCCCAGTCAGCATGAGTTCATTAAAGGCACGTCCTGCTTGACAAACCTGATCTCCTTCTATGAAAAAGTGACCCGCTTGGTGGATGAGGGGAAGGCTGTGGATGTTGTTTACTTGGACTCTAGCAAGGCCTTTGACATGGTTTTCCATGGCATTCTCCTGTAGAAACTGACTGGTCATGGCTTGGATGGGAGTAGTCTTCATTGAGTAGAAACTGACTGTAGGGCCAGACCCAGAGAATGGTGGTGAACGGAGTTGAATCCGGTTGAAGCCGGTCACGAGTGGTGTCCCACAGGGCTCAGTACTGGGGCCGGTTCTCTTTAACATCTTTATCATAGACCTGGACGAGGGGATCAAGTGCACCCTCAGTAAGTTTGCAGACAACACCAAGTTAGGTGGGAGTGTCAACCTGCTTGAGGGTAGAAAGGTGCTGCAGGGGGATCTAGACAGGCTGGATCGATGGGCTGAGACCAACAGATGAGGTTCAACAAGACCAAGTGCCGGGTCCTGCACTTGGGTCACAACAACCCCATGTGCCATTACAGGCTTGGGGCAGAGTGGCTGGAGAGCTGCCTGGCAGAAAAGGACCTGGGGGTGTTGGTCGACTGTTGGCTGAACATGAGCCAGCAGTGTGCCCGGGTGGCCGAGAAGCATTGGAATGGGCCACCCAGGAAAGTGATTGAATCATCATCCCTGAAGGTATTTAAAAAAATGGGTAAACATAGTGCTTAGAGCTATGGTCTAGTGATGGTTTTTGTCAGTGTTAGGTTGATGGTTGGACTAGATGGTCTGAGAGGTCACTGCCAACCAAGGCAATTCTATGAAAAATGTGGATTTGGAAGGCAGAGTGCGAGCTCTTCAATAAAGGCACTTCATGCATAAAGCTGAGCATGGCAGGAGGTAAAGAGATGGTTGCTTAAACTTTGAGACTGGCAAACATGCCACTTAGAAAGCATTTACTTGTCTTGCTGTGGTGAGGATGTGCTGGCTTTCACAAGAACTGCTTACAGTTCGGCCCTGACATTAGGTAATACTGCAATTCCTACGTATCAGTGCAAGATGTTGTACCATGTTACTAAAACACAGTTTAAATGTTCATTATAAGTGGGGAAACTGTAGTTATATTTTAATTTTTTTCTTTTAAAACTAGGTGGACAAAGCGAAGCTATAGGTAGTATTAACCTACCCTTAGTAATAATATTGAACAGATAGATTTAGTTGAAGTTAAATACATATGCAATTTATTAAAGTAGCAGGTCACATTAAAAGGTACATTATAGCTCCATTGGTTTTAATATGCCATTCAATAATTTGAACAGAGGTTAAAAAAGCTGCTTAACCTCCATTAACTATTTTTAAAAATACTTTCATTTAAATTATTTTAGATACATATACTAATAAATAAGGCAGCGCTCTGTGTTTCTTAGTTCCTCCTCCAGTGCTATTTGACCTGCTAACCCTTTATAGCAGCCACTTAATCAGAGATCGGCAGAGGAGTGATGTCAAGGCTTCCCGAGTCAGTGACCGCCCTTGTCCTTGAAAAAGAAAGGCCAGGGTTTATGCAGAACTAAATGGTTTAAAAAGGTTTAATTGATAGTATGAACAGACTGGTTTGTAGAAAAGCTTGCATGGCACTCAGAGGAATACTTCTACAATAGTTCCTGTTAAAAAAAAAATAAAAAAAATTTACATCTTGCTGTAAGAATTACTTTTACATTTTCTAAATAATAAGCATATACATGTTGAACACTGAGCTCTCTTCTGCAAGTGAAAGTATAAAACCTTATCACTGTAAAAGCGTTGTGTTGCTCTTAGTGTAGCACAGCATACTATGGTACTTTCACTGACATTTTAGTGTTGATCCCAGTGTGAGCTCATTTAGACATTTAATATAGCTCACTCTATATAAAATATTCTTCTTTAGTATGTTTTAAAAGAGAGTTCCTTTACAGCAAAGCTGTAAAGCAAAAAAAATAGGCATTTTGTAAGTTCTTTACTCAATGGCCACAGTTTTTCATGGAGTAGTACAGAAAAGATGTACACCAGCATGTAGGATGTGGGGCCAGGCACCAATACTGAGTTTTTTGTGTATGTAGTATCTCTCTTGTTAGCCAGAAAAATACGAAGTACGTTGTGACAACATTATCAGTGTTGTTAACACATTTTGAGGCACAGATTGGGGTTAAGAAATGAGCATTACCATCACAGTTGGTATGCATGAAGAGTGCTAAGGAATTGTTCGTGTGTTCGTTTTCCATGAGCTTATACAGGGGAAGAAATAATAAGAGTATGATTAAAAAGGAAGCTGAATACTTTGCTATGACTTTCATTCTTCCTTTTGAAAAGTATGTTTGATTGACAAATGTGATCAGTTACGGTTGAATTGGAAAAAAATCTGAAAAAGAACAAGCATAATACTAGTTATATACATAGATCTTGTAGAGATTTGCAGTGGCTGTCTTAAAATTGGAAATTGGCTCTATTATACAACAGTGGATCCTTCATAAAGCAACTTTTATGAGCCCTTCTAACCTTGCTGTAAATTAAGCTTGCATTAAGTTGTTTCTTACTCTTTCCTGCCAAATTCTAGGTGGTGGAAGTAAATAATAATAATGGTTATGACAAATGGTATGAATTTGTAATCCAGTGTTTCTTTTCTCTTTGTCTACATTTAATCATGTTAATTTATTTATAAATTAATTGGGGGAAGGACTTTCTTCCTTTCCCTACCTCTCTCTTTTACTTTAAAAAAAGTTTTACTTGCTACTTCTGGGAAAAAAAAATAGATAATTGTGGTAGTATCCAGAAACTTGGTTAAAATTTTAGAGCATTTCAAAAAAGGTTATTATAAAAAATGTCACACCAAATCTTTCAGTGCTCGACAGGAGCACCAGGACATTTAACATTAAGGTATAGTTTCATTGTAATTATGAATTTCACTGCTATGACAAAAACAATACATGTTGTAGTCATCAGTCCTGTTCAGCTAAAATGGATTCATTTCCTGCAGATGTGCTTATTTACCTGCTGTAGTCTTTTCTTAGACATTGGTTTAATGCAAGATTTCAGATGGACAGGGATCTGTTTTAGCCTGAGTGCTTATCATTTACTGCAACTATAAACTGGGTCCTGTAGAAGTGCTTTGACCTTCTGCAGGAGTCCAGGCTGAAACTTGTTTTCTATCTTCCTGTTACGTTCTTTGAGTGGAGTGGTTCATTGTGCTCAAGAGTGACATTGCTGGGAAATGGTCTCCTCTATTTATGCACAGGATGGGCACTGTACTGCGCAGACAACTGCAGTGTGAGATAATACATGCTGCCTCACTAATAACTTCAAGCTATTCAGTCTCTGTGGTGGCTCAGTTCGGGGCCTCTCTGGAATAAAGTGCCAACAGCATGGTTTTTTATGATGCGAATGTATGTTAACTGGAGACTGATATCACTTCACTGTCCACTTGAGATTTATCTCACTGAGGACCAGAGGCTAAACTTGAACAAAGATTTGAGCAGTAAAATTCTAATGTTTTCAATTTGTTTAGTTCCTCTGCTATTTGGATATGAGCTCACAGTGCAACACTGCTGCAAAGACAGAGAATACCACCCTAGGGGTGTATATATAAAGCCATCTCTTGTAAGACAAAATAAATAATAAGGCCTTGGGTGATATGACATGTTACAATGCAATTTTGGGCTCTTTATAATAAAGCAAGACATCAGGAAGTTATTGGACAGTGAAAAAGATTCGATAACTGAGAACATGACTAACAAGAAACTGATTGAACTTTATATCTGAAGAGAGAGGGAAAGTGGCTGAGAAGCCTGTGCAAATACTGCTTATCTGAGTAATGCTTGAAATTCTTCTATTGAAGTTGTGCAATAATAGTTAATAGTAGCCGGCTGACAGAGGTAGAAACTCCTATCAATGGCCCTATCTTAGGACTGGTGTTCAAAGACAGGTACTTGCAGCTAACTAGTGCCAGTTAATACTGTGTTACCATCATCATTTGCAGAAGTCTCATACATTGCTATTTTTTTAATCAATTATACCACTCAAAAAAAAAGAAATTTATGTGAAAAACCTAGTTAAGCATCCATTAATAATCAGGTAAAAATAGAAAATAATTTTTGAAAATTATGTAAAAATATTTCTTATTGCTATGCTGTTAGTTGAATCATCTTCTGATCAGATGCGTAGAAAAGAAGTTAGTAGAAATGGAAGAAATCCATACATTGCAAAATAGATATGCAAGTTGTACAGCATCATTAAAGAACTGGGTGTAAAAGCTCTTTCGTTTGGTATTTCAGGCGAGGCTGTGAATTATGGGTAAATTCTTCAATGACCAGATTAGAGATGTATAAACTTTATGTAAACTGTATTCATCAGTAATGTATTAGAGACTTGCATAGATAAAGATGGCTCATGAGGGCAATAGGATGAAAGATACTATAGCAGAAGCATACCAAATATACTATGGGGTGAAGTGAATGCTCCAGTTCATAATTGGAAATGATAGGATTCGGAATGAAAGCTTTTTAAGAGCAGATAAGTAACTTTTTTCATCAATTTACTAGTTTCTGTAAAAGTATTTATGCAGGATACACGCTCTACATTGAGGAGGAGTGAAATATAAATTTTACGTAGACCTAGCTCATCAAATGTCGTTTTTCCTAAGAAACATCATCATGTTTCAAGGATTAAGCCTGGTTCAGAAAGATTGAGAGACTTTTTTAAGACAATATGTGCATTTCTTGTATTTTGCAGCTGGCCGTTGTCAGAGATGAGATCCCAGCCTACAATGGACAAATGTTTGTTCTTGCATTTTTTTGTTTCTCCTGCTTGTAGTGCATTCATTAGTACCTCTCATGTACTTGGGTCTTTACTTTCCCCACAGTTAATGTACTCCCCCTATTTTGCATTTGCTCAGTCTAAAATAAAGTCAGAAGAGAGAAAAAAAAAATCAGAGTTGGCAACTGGAGGATGAATAATAGCTTTATGAAGTGTCAATGAGAAAATTTAGAAGCTCAGCTCTGCAGGAAAATTACATTGCTTTATTTGAGTTGATGTGTTTGTTATGTAGGCTTTGGTTCTGTTGTTTCATCCTCAATTATACACAAGTTAATAATAATTTACTGTGTTCACTTTTTTCATATTGTCTATTCTCAAAATCCTTTTCTCTTCCAGGTTTTTATTATTCTCCATCCAGTGTTACTGGCTGTCTGCCATGCCTATGCCACATAGCTGGTTCAGTGAATCAGACCTGTGATAAACTAACTGGCCAATGTATTTGTCAGGATGCCTCTGTAGCAGGACAGACATGTGAACGTTGCAAAGAACTTTATTTTGGATTTGACTCTGTCACAGGGAGGTGAGTGTTTCCTTTTTGCAAGTCACTTACAACCTCCTTGCTATATTTTTCTCTTAGTAGCTTATTCGAAGTTTTAGTGACAATGAAAAAATGTGTTCTAGTTACATTAATCCTTCTTTCAGTTCATGTGTGTACTCTGTACAACATGTGGTATGTTATACAACCCTCTGTGATCCCATGAGCTGAAGGAAATAGAAGTTTTGCCACAGATTTAAGTAGAAACAACGTGAAAGCTGTATAATGCTAATGCTATCTAATGTTATAGCTATTTGACAATTGTTTCTCTACATTTCCTCTGCAACTTCACTAAGATGGGTTGGTTTCTGAGGTGTTAATAATTGACTGTTATAATAGGGGTAATGTGCCATTCTTATATCCAGTGAATGCTTTTGAAGATCTCAGGAAGATATTTTAATGGAAAAAAAAATGTAAAAAATTACAGATACCCCTGTCTTTCCAAATTTCTTTTAGTAGCAGTAGTAGAAATACTCACAGCACCTTTCCTCTTAAAAATCTGTTTTTCTGAAGCAGTGTATTCTTTTCCAGCATTTAGTTATGTGCCACAGGGTAAATGGTTTATCTAATGTAGCCTGGGGCCTGTAGGTACACTGAAATTATATGGATATATTCCCTGGAATGTAAGGGGAAAAACATATCTATAGATAGTGCATTGTTATTCAAATTATTGCTCTTTCTTTACAGGATCATCTTTCTTGCTTAATACCCACAATCTCAATTTCCTTTTAAATATTGTCCAGAAAGATTGCACAGCTCTAATGCTATCATATTTTCATGCAGACAGATGATGTTAAACTGTTTTCTTATATTTAGTATTTTTGCCTTTAAAAAAAACCCAAACCACAGGTGGAAGCAAAATCTATACAACATTCCTCTCCCCGTGCTCCTTTTCCCCAGCTAGTGTGGGGTAGACATGCTTTTAGGCAGTGATTATCAGTGCAGTCTTGCATATATTTGACATTATTCTGCAGATTTTTCACTTTAACTTTTATGTTACTGTCACTCATTAGTAGATTTTTGAAATTATTTTTTACTGTTGTGGGTCATAGAGGCATCTGTTAATGGCCATAAAGTAATTTGTAGGAATAAGGACTTCCTATTTTCACTTCCTGTCACTTCTAATGGTGAGGAATAAAATCTGTGTAATATTAGAGTTCCCTTTTAAATGTATTTTCCTTATTATTAATTATCTTTTTTTTTTTATGTTGGAATAGATTTCCATCCCCCCCTCAGTTTCAGCAGGTGATGGAGAGGTTTGTGTCTGTGTTAAGCAGTAGCTTTCCTGAACTAGATATTGGCCTTCAGTTACCTGCATTTTGATCTGTCTTCTGAAATTCAGTATGTGGAAATATCTAGAACTGGCTAGATCCAGGTCTTCTTATAAAGATAGAAAGTTTTTACAGTTCTGGAATTTGAGTCGGAGTTGGCTTTAATGCCTTAATACTACTTAATCCTCATGACAGTATTGAAGACTGCTCTGGTAGTACATTAACATGATTAACTTGTGTTGCATATGCTTGGCTTCCTTTTGGTTATCATCTACTTGGGCAATGTACCTCTCTATTCCTCAGGCAGAAACATTTATCCACTGAAAACGATAATCCAGGTCTTTTTTTTGTTAATCTATTTTAATCCATTTCTTTAACTGTTAATATCTTCTTAAAAAGAGCAATATGCTTTTTCTTTCTCTATAAAGTTGCAAAGTCATTTAAACCATCTTTACTCCAAGTATCTTTTAAAGACTGTGGTTTCAGAATGAAAAGGCTGAGCTACCTGTAGTAGCAAAGGTGTATCTGTCTTGGCACAACAGCAGAAAAGCAGCAAAAATTATGACCCAGAGACTGTGAGGCTTTAAAACTCTCCCACTCTGAGGAGCATATATGTTACCTGATTTATTTTGTGATGTTTTGAGTTAAAACAGGAACTCTTGTTTTTTTAATGCATTTCAGTTTATGAAGCAGGAAAATTTCCTTGGCAATGAGAGAATTAGAAACACTGCATGTTTGCAGCGGTCTGAACGGATCTATAACCATTGTGGGCTTTGGTACACATTTGAAATGCTTTACCTCTGTATTGTTTACTATAATGAACTGGTCAATGAACATCACAAATTGTTTATCTATATATATATGTCCTGACAGATTACTGTTTATGAAATCCATTTAGCAAGTGAGGTTTTCCCATAAGGATGAAAAATGAAGATTTTAAACAGATTGCTGGAGAGGCTCTAACTGCACCTAGAGAGTCAATGTAATAAAGGTTTCTCTATATTAATATTACAAAAACCATTTATCCTCACAAAATCAATATTGCAATTCATCTTGGCCTGACATTTCTCTTTCCGTGTTTTAAAAGTCTGTTTTCTTTGATTATATATAATTCTGTTTTAATAAAACTCACATGTATCTCAAAGAAGTAGCATTTAACAGGAATGCTGAAAATATTTCTTGCATGATTAAAAGTTTCAAAATATTAGTTATTTTTTTAAAAAATCCTCAATTGACTGAATCCTTAATGCTGACTGAAAAGCATGAACTTTGCATAGCAACAAAGCCAGTTCTGCTGCGGAACACTTTAAGAAAATTATGCACGTGATGACACAAATAAAATGTGTAATCCTCTGGAACAGAATATGATGATGTGTATGCTGCTGTTTGCAGGATCTGGAGCCTAATGGAGTGTAGGTAGAGGTAGGGAGCCCGCACTTTTCCTAGAAGAAAATGCAACAAGCAGAAAGCTGCAGCCCCACCCTACCGGGCACTGAGTGCTGTGACTGTACGTGTATGTGGGTTTGATTGTCTCATGTGAATGATAATGAAAACTGGATACTCAGGGGACCCTTATTCATAAGGGGTGCAGTAATATACAGGAGCAGTAAGAGAAGCTTGTCTTCTACTCTTTATCTATTGAGACAGTTTGGTTAACACCCCCTCCCCCCCAAAAAATATGTACTAATTATGTACATGTAAAGAAATTATGAAATAATAAAGTTCTGTCTTACTGAGTAGATACTTTCTTTTTTTTTTTCTCTAAGTAGAGTGAATTTTTCAGTCATGACATTTAAATAGTCTAAACAAAACCTCTATTTGAAGGGAGATTTGGATGCACTGTTTACAGATGAGAAGACTTAATACAGTTTGAAAAAATTGCCTTTTTCTCTTGACTATAAAAGAGAGCAAACTACAGTATAGTGGCTTCCAAGAGAGAAAGCATTTTATTTATTCCCAAAAGGATATTAGTCCATAAAACAAATTTGCAGCTTATTTTGCAGCTTTAGCTTTTATCAGCCTTTTTAAGGGTGTTGAATTGACCCAGGAGATCACACAGCATGAGCTGCTGTAAAGGAACTCTAATACAGAGAGCCCTGTGATGGACAGAAAATGTATGTGAAGAGTTTGCTTAAACTTGTTTAAAAATCTGTCACATTTAATGTTTATTTCACTGATTATTGACCTGAATTTTAGTGTCCTAATGTGAAAACAGTTTCCACCCTCCCCTCCTCTCTCCTTTGCCTTAAAAAGCCGACACCTAAAACATAACTGAACTCACTTTTATTTCTATCTTCATATAGATAGAAAGAGAGAGATCAAGGTGATGGTGATGACTGGGAAAATGGCAAAGTAACTTGCGTAAAGGCACCACCATCTATTTCCATGGATCTGGTGAAACTGGCCAAGAAAAAATCAGCCAAATGTAGATCAACAACTCTTGTCTAGTTTTGGGGTTAACAGAGCAAATAGGACATGGCATTACTGTCTCTCCCTTGGACTTCTCCAAGGTCTTTTGCTGCTTCATCATCTTGGGACTTGGCATCCAGAATAATTTAAGATTCCCTCAAGGCTGATGTTGCTTATGCCTGAGAATCAGACTTTTCCAGCTCAGGGCAAGGGGGAGTGAAGTGTAGATTTCCCAGTATGTCTTAGCTGCAGCGTACATTTCCACATTTCTCCCACTCTGTGTTTTTTTCAAAACTCTTTTAGCATGCAGCAATAAAAATATAGTGGAAATTAGAATCTAAAGTGCAAAGTTTTTTTTGCCATTGTTGACTTTCTGTTAGGATGAATAACAGCAGTCTGTATTGCAATGGGTAGCATAACAGTGTTTGCAGAAAGGAAAAAAACTGATTTGCTTCATTTCTGAGATGTTCTGAGTCTGTGAATATTTGCATAATCTGACATGGTATCCCTGCTATAAATGAATGTCAGTGGGGAAATGGTGAAAAACAAGTTGATCACGAGAGATTTAACATGCAAAAGCCAAAGCATAAATTAATCCTGGAAGTTCTCTACTGATGCCAGATATTTACAGAATTGAAATGTGGCATTTGTGTGATACAAATGCTTTAAAATTTGTTGTTCTTTTAAACTAAAAATAATTTAATTTGCACATTTAATTAAATATTCTTCTTAGTTATTTTCAGTTTTGTCCATCATGCTGCAAAGAAAATGTGCTTTCTGTTATAATATTCATATTTCTACTATTTTGTTTCCTTTCACTGTTTTAATCTGAGGGATTTTCCTCCCAGTTTTCATCTACATTCATTATCCTTTATTCACAGCATGTTAGTTTTTCAACTTCAAGTTGCCTTTGTGGACAAGAAATTACTAATTGATTTCTTTTTCAACAAATGCCTAGCTTCCTCTAAGTTAGAAGGTTGTATATTTTGTGTAGAAACATGTGAAATTGGTTATGCATGTATTACTGAAGTCTACAGCTCGACAAGAAAGGTTGTGTGAGTAAGTGTAGCAGGACTAAGTGTATAATGTGGTTATCACCAAAGATTATTTTCCAGTTTGTGTATGGATAAATATATATAAAAGCTCTTTAATTCTAAGCAATTTTTTCTAAATTAGAATATTATTCTGGCATTGAGATGTTAATTTTTATTTTTATAATAGACACCTTTTTGTAAGTTACTATTTTTTATCAGGGTAATAGATTTTCTACTGTGTCTCAGCCTACTGAACTGTTTATGATTTTTTTAAATTATGTTACCCAAGAATACTTTAAACAAAACCCTACTGTGCTTAACTGGAGTGTTAATGTGTTTTGATCACTTCCTTGATTTGTTTTTGTTTGTAGATGTCAGCACTGTAATTGTCATCCTGCAGGAGCCATTAGTGGGACTTGTCATCTTGTTACTGGACAGTGTGTTTGTAAACAATTTGTAACTGGCTTGAAATGTGACAACTGTGTTCCCGATGCTAGTAATTTGGATGTCCACAACCTATTTGGCTGCAGTAAAAGTAAGTGGATGTTAGGTCTTAAAAGCATGTCTTTCGAATTAATGTTTGGGGTTTTTTTCATTGATTTAGTGACTATTAAATTAGGACAGCAGTACTAAAACTGGATTTGACTATTTTTCTCCACTCATATTTCTGGTGCCTGAAGTTTGGGTGATTTTTCTCTGTGTCTTAGGAGTGTTTTCTAGAGACACACAGCTTATGTTTGCAGTCTAACCCAGGGGAGAAGCGAGGCCCTTGCACTTGCCACCATGTTCTTTGTAGTGACCAATGCAGAATTCATCCTTTAGTCACACAAATGCAATAGGATTAGTACAATTTACAGTTTAGCCCCCCTTCTTGTCATTAACAGGAGGCAGGAGACCTGTCTTCAGAAGTTCTGAAGAGCAAGAGGTCTGTTGAAGACCAGCTCCTAGTGATTAAGTCAAAATCCTCTCCTCAGTGCAATGTAGTTTTGCCTTTGTCCTCCTGGGGCTTTTTTTTTTTTAGTCGGTTTGGGAAAACACGTGATGTGGTCTAATCAAGCATCATAAATTGTCATGTGTGAGGTGGGGCTAATGCGGTGTTGATGGTCAGACTATGGATATCTTGAAACACATTGCAAAGGAAAATCTACACTTGCAATGAGTCTGGATATGAAGAGATGGCACAAGTTCAGCCTTTGTTTGTGTCATAAGTACTCAAAATTTAATGTTCCGATTTGCTTACCAGTGCATAGTCACTAAGCTGGCAGGGATTTTAAAGAAGCAGAGGAAAAATATTATAAATAATAAGGAAATTAAATTTTTAAGTTACCTTCAGTTCAATGTTCAGCAATGGGATTTGAGGACATCATACCATGCAACGCCAAACTGTGGGTAGGACCTCACCTAATTCTGAAATAGTAGTATTACATTTTTGCAACACACCTTACTGCCTTACTCAGTTAACAGCCCAGCCTTGGAAGTCATGTAACCAGTTACATCAGTTGGTCATTTCTGTCAGCAGGCCTAATCAATAATGGCAGCAGTGGTCCCACAGTGAGAGCTAGCTCAGGTAGCCATGTTTAATGCAATGACAGATACATTCCCAAGTGATCTGTGGAGTATGTTTCTGGATGCTCCTTCAACAAAATATTTCTATTGCATATTCAGCACAGGTATTTATATGATATTCATCATTGTGGTCTATGCACACTATAGATTTGCAAGCAGAGGTGTACATGCACAGGCTTTGTTTACAAGGACAGCTTTCACTTTAATTCCAGTTTGTATTTCATTGTTAATCAGTTTAAATTTCAAATAATATCCATTGCAGAATGCACAGTGCTGTAAATGGGAAAGAACGAAGAGACTGATTTGTTTTCAAAGATGACTTTTTTTTTTTTCCCTCCTCAAAGTCTGGAAGTGTTTATGTGTAGAAGGCATAGTATCTATTCATTGTGCAGATAGTTGATTGACTTGTTTCTTGAAAAAACGTAGGATGTTTCAACCAAATGTATAATAGTAATAATACATGGCATTTCTATGATGCTATTCATCTTCAAAGTGCTTTACAAACATAAACTAACCAACTTATTTATGCTGGGATATACATCGGATAGAGGTCAATGGCAATTCAACTATAAAATTGATTAATAATAATATGACATAGATAAATATTATCATAGATTTTAGTTAGAAAAAATCATCAGGGAGTATTCTAAATGACATGCGGAGTCCTCTTCTGGACATAAATGATATAGCAATTGCAGTCTTTTGGTTATTCATACCAAAATATTTTAACTTGTTGCACAGAAATGGAGCGTTGCCTACCTTGATATTTGTCGTTATTTTCATTGCAACACATTATTTTGTTGACACATTGTTTCTGGTTATAAGTCTCTTTGCCAAGGGAAGCAAACGTAAGTTGCTGTCACTGTCCAACTAACATTATTTAAGGAAAAGACCTGCTTTCAATTTTCCTGCCCAACAATATCTTAGATGCTCCATAAAAAAATCTGAAATACAATACTTTGCTTACACATCTAAAATGTAAACAGCAACGACATGGGAGCAATATGCAATAGTGTGAGACTGAAAATGGAGAATGAAGGTAATGCTGGTAAATTAGTATGATTTCTCCAGTCTTGTAAGCATGTATTACGTAGAGATAAACTTTTAAAGGTGCCAAAGAGATTTAGGAGCACCTATTTTCTTTGATTCTCAAACTTTACTCCTTTAGACACTTCAGCATACGTTCACTTCCTGAGCTGAACTCAAAAGCTCTAGGTTGGCTTTCTAATGGGAGATGATGATTGCGTTCAGTTCAATCTAATGAGCTCTAGAAATATTTTCTGCTATTTCTTGGCTGGGAGACTCCAGTAGGAGCAGGGCTTTTCATTATCTTACTCTAAATAAAGAGCTTCAACTCACATTTCAGACTTGTATTAAAAACTCAGATGTAATGCTGCCTACTGATGTTGGTATAAGTCTCTATCACTTTTGTGGCTTGAGATCCTCGTCTGTTTTTTGTCTGTAGCTTCACTCTTTGATTCTTGTCTCCTGTTAGCTTGGCTGAACAGATTTTGATAATTATCTTTTGATGAATTGTGTATATTAAGCAAATATTCACGTAGTGAAGATGAGGATAGTTTATAAACAGAAGGAGAAAAAATTAATGAAAAGCCACATGTTTTTAATGTTGATATTTTCCTACAACGCTTAATGTAAGTGAGAAAAGCATATTGGGTGCCTGTGGATCCAGCTTCCGGTAGCTTCCTCCCTGTGTTGGTTTTTGTTCTGCCCTAGGCTATTCTCATTCCTGGAGCAAAATGTTTTCCTCTAGACCCATGCTCCCCTGTTTTTCCTTCCCTTACTAAAGAGGGTAGGGAAATGGCACAGTCTGCCTTTGAGTCAAGCTATAGCAATTACTAGCTGCCAAAACAATCCAGTCTTGTTCTGTGCTAACGCCTGATGTACTGAGGGTCAGGGAGTAGTGCTTTCCTTAGCATAGCAGGCTGGCTGGAGATCTCATAGCAAGATATGGACTCATGCTCTGACTTTATTAACACAAATATGTTTATGTACGTGTGTGTGTGTATGTATGTGTATATCTATGCGTATAAAGCTTAATTTCTGAGTAATAGCCATTATCTTAGAAAGGACCATGATCATACAGTTGGATTACAAAAGAGACATAGGAGGCACTTTGCTTTTTCTGAAAATGTGAGGCTTTTGGCTTGTGAACTTCGGGTTTGTTTTTGTCTTTATTGATACTAGTGCAATTAAGTAGCGCATTTTCCAGAGTTAATGGTGGTGATAGCACAGTTGTATTTCAGTAAATAAGAAACTCAAGCTGATTTCTTAAAATGTTAGATGCCTCATTCTCACTGATTGAAATTTCGTTGGAAGTAAATGGAAGTGAATTGCATAAATAACCTTCAAAATTTGCCACTTTATGTTTTTTTGTCATTTAATTCATTAGGCTTATTGTAACACTTCAGTAAAAATTGTAGATAGTTGGACTTTCCATTTTCATTCTAATAGAGAAAGTTATACCTGGTCTCTGCTAAAATGGAATGAATCCTCTGGAAAAAAAAAATTATAATTGAACTATAGACTTCAATAATGTGACCAGATAAACATATTCCTGTTTTATAGAGGTCTTGAAATAAATTAAAAAAAAAAAACAACAAACAAAACGTGTTTGGAAAACTGTGGTGTACTTGCTTTGGGGGGAAAGTGGAATTGAGTTTATTTGTCACTTGTTTAAATGTAAAAATTTGTTTCATGTACTTGGTTAAAAAGCTTTGTTGGAGAGTATTCAGATGGATCAGTTTAGTCTGTTAATGTATTGCCTGAGTAACTGTATGTTTACTTGATGTTTTTTCTTTGAAGAAAACTCAGCTGTTTCATTGCATTTTTATTTAAAGTTGTGTAATTATTGATTACCTTCATTTTCACATCCTCTGTTTTTGTATATGCTTTAGCTCCATTCCAGCAACCACCTCCTACAGGAGAAGTTCTCAATTCCTCTGTTATCAGTCTTTCGTGGAGCGCCCCTGACTCTCCCAATTCTCACAGGCTAACTTACCAGCTGTATAGAGATGAAGCTGAAATTTATGCAACCGAAGACTACTATCCTTATCGTAAGTATTTATAGGAAAATGACATAAAAGATTTTGTGTTTCTGTGTGTACATATCTATATATACGTGCAATTTTTCTTAATTATTTCTCGTTTCTGTCATTATTGTTTGCTGAGTGAATATATTATTCTGTTCTCCTTTACACTGTTCTGTGTTATTAATTTTGTTTGCAAGAAATGAATACTCCAGTCTAAAATCTGGCAAACTGAGTCACCAAAAATGGCTGCTATTTTTTTACTTTTTAATCTGAAAAACTTTGACTCACCAAAATTGTTCTCTGCAAATATACACAGGCTCCAAAATCTAAAAGAGGCAAAGTTCCAGAGAAAGAATTGGGGTGAATGGAATAGACCATAATGTGCTTAAACTTGCTTTTTTCATCCTCCTGTTTTTAAACTGTTAACAGATTAGGAAAGCTTTTTGTGGTCTCTAACTTTTAGCACCTCCTGTTAAGCTATCAGTGTAGCTCCTGATTTGCCTTTAGCAGCACCACTTCTCTCATGTTGAGGCTTGCAAAGGGATCCTCAGAAGGCATTCCTCAAGGATTCAACACTGTCCTAGCTGGAAAGGCCATTTTGTGCTACTATTGATCCCCTTATCAGAGAAAAGGAGATGGATTTGGGTTCTGTTTTTATGTATATTTGACACACAAGTG
>JAHREE010000287.1:10644271-10665770 GCA_033628505.1 Tringa tobata | reverse complement strand
GTTCCTTAATTGGTTTAAAAGCCTAACTTTAATAAAAAATATGAATTCATTTGAAAAGTAAAGCTATTATACTTTGATGTTGTAAATTTGTGCTCTGTAATGCACTTGAAACTGAGTGCATTGTTGAGGATGTTATTTTATGACTGTACCTGCAGTACTTCGTAGAGAGTGAAAAATTCTGAGTGTGTTATGCTAACATCTTGTTATACAGCTATCTTATACAGCTAGTTTCTCTTTAACAGAACATTATTTTGTAAAAACATAGATTTGGTTCAAAAGACAGCTTTGACGTTTCCCGGCAATCCCCCTAGTCAATGATGTGAAATAATCTGCTAATGCTTGAATATCAAGAATGCGTTGTTAATGCTGTCAGAACTTTTGATAATGTTACTTTTTGCTCAGTATAGTGTGGAATTTGTAATGCTTAGGAAATACCCTGAGAGTGCAACTGGATGAACATTATCTTATGACTAAATGAGAGTCTTACAGAAACACTGAACTTCCCAAGGAACATTAAGAATAATCTTCTAAATCAGCCTGGTGATCTGACTCATAGTATTGCAGAATGCCCAGTTAAAACAGTGTTTTCCTGACTGCTCTGGGAAACCAGAGGCTTAAGAGATACCAATACGGATAAAATGAAATACTTTCTCTAAAATGTGAAAAAAACCAAACCACCAACCCCAAAAGTTACTTAAAATACTAACTCCAAATCATATTGGTTCTAATTGTTTATAAATGTAGCTGAATAAGTGGTGGAGTTTTTCACCTGAGGAATGTAGAACCTTCTACCTTTTGTCTTTATCCAATTTTATCTAGCCTATATTCATATTGAAATGAAGTTACCATCTGGTGATCAGGTGTTCGTCAACATGGAATGAACTTGTAATGTTGAGATAGTGCTGGTTACTTTTCTGGCACACAATGTTGGCCTTGGGGTCATCTGCCTGTTCTGATCCCTTTACTTTAAAAGGGGAAAGTAACGTGCTTGCCGTTGACATTAGACCTGGGGCCCTAGAGTCTAGGTTGGCCCTAGAGTGTCTAGAGTCTGGGTCTGTTCCAGAGGCTGGGTCTTGGGGGTTGGTTGTTTGTAAAGCTAGGGTGGTGTTGGTGCAATCGTTTCTAGAGCAGGTATGAATTCTGGTACTGCCATTTTGGTAGGAAGGTGGTTCTAGAAAATGTTCTAGCTCCCTCAATGGGTCCAGATAATGTTCTAGTTTGCTTGTTGGTTCTTTAGCTTGGGGTTCAGGACTGCTTTTTGCTTCTGGAGCAGGTTCTTGCTCTCCTGTTGGTCAGGAGCAGGTTCTCACCTTTTTTGTGGTGGTGTTCTAGATCACATTCTAGCCTATGTTCTTGCTCAGTTTTTGGTTCTAGATTGGGTCCTAGGTCAGTATATGGTTCTAGAGACAGGTCAGGTTCCAAGGGGCGGAGGTCCTAGAATCTAATTCAAGTGGTACTCCTGTTTTGTCATCTCACAAGGATTTGTGGTACTTGCTGCTGCTGATAGCAGTCTTGCTGTTTTTTATTTTCTTTTTTTTCCTTGCATGCTTTTTTCTTCATTGTGTCTCTTTTGAGTTGAAGGCCCATAAGATGAGGATCCTATCATCCCACAAAGTGCATCTCTCCCAAGTTTCTTGCACACTGACTTGTGCTGCCTTTGTGGTCATTCTTTTCTCTGGAGACAAAATTGGAAACTGGACACATGGCAAGCTCCTCCTTGCTGGGGTCATTCCCAGCAACTGCTTGTCATGATCCTACTCTGAGGATTCTTGCCAGCCTGTACAAGTCTAACATTGTCAAATTGGCCCATTCTTGTACCCAGAAGCACTTCAGTCAGGGAAGTGTCTATGCAACTCAGGGCTCAACAATTCTAGGGTACACTCAAGTACTTGCACCCGCGGTTGCAAACAGCACGCTGACCCAGAAGCTGAAGAAAAAGCAGCTGAATCTCACTGACAAAACTGAAATCTGCTGCATCACTTGCCTACTCACTATTAATGCACAAGGATGTCACAATAACCATTCCTGCTGCTGGCAGAGCCGCTCTGCAACCTTGCCTGAAGTACTAGGGTTTTAAAGGCATGAAGATGAGATTACCCAGTCTCCTTATTGCTGGACTCCAGCAGTAAGTTTGTGATTGCTATGGGTGGTTAAAGCACTGTAAGTAGTTACTGGGCTGACACTGCTCCTTCTGTACTACAATGTCAAGGGTTGAATATTTAGTAATAGTTTTGTGGTCCTCTTTAAGTTGTACTCAGGGTTGGCTTGCTGGTACAGATGTACAGAGGGGACTTAGAAATAGCTGTGTCCTCTCCATTTGTTTTGAAAAAGATTAAGAGTGTCTGTGCTCTGGCATGTAGTGTATTACTCAATGTTTGCTATTTCTTAAGGCAAGACAGTGTATGGTGGTACAGTTGTACATAAATTCATATTGCCCTGTGATGAGTAAGATGTTACTGCTTCTGGGATATACCCAGGAGTTATTCATGGTCACGGCTGCTAAAAAGTTGTCTAGAATAATGGAAAGTAGGGGGTGAGGAAGGTGAATATAAGCTTTGGATATACCTTTTTAATAATTATTTGCACTTCTGTTTCACTTTTCATCCAAGATCAAATGCTTTACAAATGAACTATTAAGCACTATTTTAGATGTGAGGAAATGAAAGCACAGAAAGGTGAAATATTTGTTTTTACAGTATGAAATGAATCAAAAACAAAGGTGCAAAATGGTTTTGGGATTTTGGGTGGATCAGATCCACCAATACTGATGTTGATTTACATTTGAAATACCTATTTCCAAGCAAAGGAGGTATAAGAAGATAATTGTATTAATCGTGTTTCAGGTTAAAGCAGGAACTAGGAGAAATTCAGTGGAAGAATTTCGCTAGTGATGCCAAAGTGCTGTGGAAGATGATAAAGGGAAAAGGGGAGGGGATTTTTTCCTGTTTAAAAAAAAAAAAAGTTGAGAAGTTACAATCTTCATAATCTTAAGAACATGAAAATGGGCATAAGTATGTCTTGGAATAGGGCTGGAAAGACTTTAAATATGCAAATTAGGATTATTTTTAATGTGCTGGACTGATACAGCTTTCTTCTCACCTGTTTGTTTTAGGTGTTCAGACGTTCACTGATACCATGTTATCTCCGTATACCTTCTATTCCTATTATGTCCAAGCCAGCAACGTTCATGGTTTTACAAGAAGCGCCTCAGTGACATACAGAACAAAATCTGGGACACCTATAGGAAGCTTGCATTTAAATCCTGTCTTTCCTGTTAGTCACCGCTCTGTTTTACTTTACTGGACAAGCCCCTCCAATGACTCTGGGCCTATAGAGAAATATATTTTGACATGTACTAGCTTGGTTGATCTTCAGCCTTGTGGTCAGTATGAAGGCTTAAAGACTTCAGCAACTATTTGGAATCTCATTCCATTTACAAAGTATGTTTTTTCTGTGCAAGCTTGTACTAGTGGAGGCTGCTTAAAGAGCCAGCCAGTAACAGTAATTACTGCACAAGCTCCTCCTGAAGGACTACACCCACCAATGATAGAAGTCATCAGCTCTACAGAACTGGCTGTGGAATGGTCACCACCTGAGAAACCAAATGGTAGGACACTGTATTTACTTGCAAAGAAAAAGCAGCATATTCTCAACGCAGATTAGAATATCCTTATCCATGCGATATGAGACTGAGAAAGAAGTAAGGCATTGTCTGAATTTCCCTGTCTGCCACTAAATGTTTCCTCAGGGTTTGTGTTTTATTCCTATGGAGTCCAAAACTCCAACTGGATGTGTTGGGTCCAGGATTTAGCCCTTAGTGGCATCTGCTGCAAAAATCACGTGTATAATTAAACATTTACAGTAAAATTAATTTTTTCCTAATTTGCCAGATCACCTAGTTCACACAGATGTGGTGATATTGCCTTACAAAAAATAAGTAAGCAGATAACAGTTATGGAAAAAAATTAATCTAAGAATTAACAGAGAAGTCTGTTTTTAAAACCATCCGTCATGTGTAGTAACTAATTTTATTACCAGTATAACTTTGTTAGGCATTAGGCGATTGCCAAGAGTTGCTGGTCTAACTTGTGTAATAATATTTTAGATTTTTGAAACTGAGAACACAGCTGTTGTAGAATACTTTTGTGATGCCACTGATTTTACTAGATTTTAATTTATGTGCAATGGAGCTTTGTGAACTTGCACTTAGATGCACAAATATTTGTGCAAGCAAAACCAAGCATTTTGATCTGTTCACAAAATGGGCATCTGTGTATGGGGAGCTCAGCTTTCTCTTGGAACATTTCATTTGCCAGCTATTACCAGATTAGACAGGAAGAATGCCCATGCAAGAATGCCTGTGTTTATTCAGAGGGGCAGTTCCTACAGTGCAGGTCATGATAGTTGCTGTTAGCATTTTTCCCTCAACCTGCAGCATATACACTTTGTAGTTTACCCCATAGCCATTACATGCATGTAATTGCCAGCACAGTTAGATCTAAGAAATAGTCTCATATTTCTTTTGATGTCTGGTCAGATTTCCTGGTCGTTCCAAAGACAAAAAGAGAAGCTGTTTCTCCAGTTCTATGCATGAATACAGCCCCAAATATATACATTCTGTGGTGTTAAACTTTGTCCTGGCTTTGTTATCTCTCTCATCTTTTCCATTTGGGAAATCTCCAGTCAACTTTCTCACAGTCTATTCCTACAGTGAAACTGCTTCCGTGATCCAACCTAGATCATGTATCACTTCATACCACAGGGCTGAAGTATGTAATAGGTTTACTTTGACAGAAAACTGACACACACACATACATCTCTTATCCAGTAGTATGTTCTAAAAGGTTAGAATTAAACTGGCACTCAAAATTTCCCTACCCATTGCATAAAATAAATAAATATGTATTTCAGAACATTTAAATATTTTGAAAATCAGAGGCGTGAAGTAGTTTCCACTAACATTTGATCAGAACTTTAGGATATCATCTTCCAGTGAAGGTAGTAGAACTCAGACTATAATCCAGCCATTTGTTTTCAAATCCCAAAATTGCATGGAGGGAAGAATAAACAGTTTAATGCAAGAAGTGGCAAAATGAGTATTAGGATGAAAATGGCAGAAATAAGGAAAACTTCTTATGCTATGTTTTCTGTGATAGTGATTGATTGAATTATAGCTCTAAATACATTGTATTTTAGTAGAATTCTAGATTTTTTTTAAATGCACTAATTTTTCTGGCTTGCTTTTTTCTCTAGGCATAATTATAAGATATGAACTTTACATGAGAAAAAAATTAGAACCATCTGGGAACATTCTCCCTCCTGAAATTCGTATTTTCCAAAGCAGTGGATGGCTCAGTCCTCAGCCAGTTATGGAGTCTCCTAATGAAAATGCCCTGACCCCACCACAGACCAGCACCACAGTCACTGATCTGGAGCCATTTACGGAGTATGAATTCTACGTGCTAGCAGTAAACATGGCAGGTAGCATATCTTCAGACTGGATATCAGGACAAACAGGAGAGGCTGGTAAGTATTGGTTTGAACTTGTTTGATACAAATGAAAGGAAAAACTAAATTAAAGTGCATTCTTATTTTTTTTTTTATTCAATAAAACACTTCTAGTGATGATTCAAATAAGGAAAAGTTATCATTTTTTAAGTAATTAAAGATAAGTCAGATTATGACAGAATTTAGCATGTTAAGCAAAAACATGTTCTTCACCATAGAATCATATCGTTGAAGCCAATAATCTCTGTCAAAACCCAAAATTTCAAAGCTACAAGATTGCAAAATCTACCAAGCAGTGTTTGAGTTCTCCACTATTTTACCAGTTGTTATATGTTCTTTGAAGGGAGAAAACATGAAAAAAATTTGGTTTTGTCACAAATGTATTAAGAGTTGATGTGAATCAGGAATGTTGTCCAAGAAAGTACATATATATTTAGACAGCAAGTTCTAATGAGTTTTCCTGAACTGAGGCTTTCTTTGTTTAGAGAGGAATGTATTTTAAGAACTTGAGAGAGGGTTACCTTTTCAGAAGTATAGTGCTTGAAACTTATAATATGCTTTACGGAGGCCCAGTGTCAAAATATGGGTTTTCACAGAAGTTTAAACAATTCATAACAGCTTTTATTACAACCCTTCTGTTCAGATTTTCAAAAGGGCTTATTTGAAATAAAAGCTATTAATTTTAAATGCTTTAGATAGCTAAGTTTTTTTTTTTTAGGCTTAGATAGAGCCTATGTTTTGCAGTAAAACATCTCCATTACATCACTGATGCTTTTGTTTGTTGTTAGCTTGAAAATCACATCCACAGTCGTTTGCTCCAGCAAAACAGCGGGCTAAACTAATTCCCCTTTCAAAATGAGTCTCTGTGCTTATCTGTTCTTAAATACTATATGTTATAAAAGTGTTAAATTGTTTTTGGGAAGAAGTCCATTAGTGTGTTGTTTGTATGTAGCAGAAGTGCTATGAGTTGGTATCCTATTATTACAGAGTAATCAGGTGGGGATTTAACTGCAGTGCAAACAATCCTTTTACAGATTTACTATGGAAGACAGGGGAACTGTTTTGTAAGAAGTGAGAGACATGTTAATTTCAAACTGGCCTAGCAAACAAAATTGCTTTTAAGATGCTGAAGTATTGAACACTTTTTGCTTTTATCAGTTTTTTCCCAGGTTGCACGAAGTTTTTCTTCAAGACTTTTTCATTTGTATGTACTCTCCTACCTGCTACAGGGGTTAGGACTTTAGTGCTGGTTAGTATTTCTTTGAAGGGGCATAGGCAGAGTTTTATTCTGTGTTCATAAGCAGAGTAGAAAACAGGAGAATGATAGGTGAGGTGCTTTTTATGTGATATCAAAATAATCTGAAAATTCCTGTTAGATTTGAAAAGAAGGTGAAAAAAAAAAGACAAAAAAAAGACAAGACTGTCTGAAACGGTGTTTTGCAAAAACAGTGAGAAGGGTTGCACTACACACATTCTTCGCTCATTTTCTGAATGATACTGTATTAATTTGATTTTAGCTCCAGTTTTCATGCCATCTCCATCAGTATTCCCTCTTTCACCGTATTCCCTCAATGTGTCATGGGAAAAACCTGAAGACAATTTAGCAAGAGGAGAAGTGATGGGATACAGCATTAGTTTGATGACAGAGCAAAGGTTCTTGCCACCATTTTCCCAGGTATTGTTAGTTACATTAAGTTTTTCCTAACTGGTAATAGTAAAATTAATAACTTGATGTCCTCCTTGATGTTGTGATTTCCCAGATTTGTTGTGTATCTTCTGATCTAACTTTTTCACCTACCAGTTTATCTTGAGCATTCTGTAATGTTATACAATACTTTCAGGTTTTAAATTGTATTCCTGAGCAAAAACATTTAAATTGTCTCAATCTTTGCATGTTCCAATTCTGTATTATTGCTATATTTGCTGATATGCTTAAAGCCATATTGTTTTGTAGGAATGTGCATTTTCGTTAGGAAGGTACCCATCTCACTTCCTGGATAATGGACAAATCTTTGAAGTGGGGAAACCTAAAGTAGCAGAAAACCAACTTTATAAAATCTAAATATATGATTTAGTGTGTGTGTGGTCAGACACTGGAACAGGTTGACCAGGGAAGTTGTGGATGTTCCATCCCTGGAAATGTTCAAGGCCAGGCTGGATGGGGCTTTGAGCAACCTGGTCTAGTGGGAGGTGTCCCTGCCCATGGCAGAGAGGTTGGAATGAGATGATCTTTAAGGTACCTTCTGACTCTAACCATTCTGTGATTTAAAAATACTGTGGTAGTTTTTGAGTGACTGGGTTTGACAAATAAATACTATGGCAGTAGTAGTATGCTAAAAGCTAAGGAATGAGCAAAGAAACATGATAGGTAATCTGAATAAGGGAGTGGATCTGGTGCCCTGATGTTGTATTTCTTATTTCAGGGCTGATTTTGTCTTTAAGTGGTACCACAGATGGGCCTAATTTTATTTGTCTATGAAGTGGAGATACTATTGCTCCTGGGGCTGTTGTAACAATACATAAATGTAAATTGCTTCTGGTCACAGGCTTGCAAGATTTTTCATCTAAATAAATATCTGATAAAGAAGTTATCTAAATACAAGTTTATTCAGTTCCACTCTCTCTGAGAGCTTATAGTAATGTTAAAGTAAAGCAGATTCAAATGTCTGTAGGTATTAGTTATTCCTTTCCTTCCTAATGCCTGCTAATCATGTCACTCATTCAATGGTGGTCAGATTTCGCCACTTAATAGCATCATCTTCATCATCTGGATTGTATCTGCACTGTTTGTAGTGATAACTGCACCACCACACTGTTTTATGAGGCAATAACTTTGTTTCCTCATTTATCCACTCAGGAACTGGCTTATTACCTCATAAAACAGTGTGATGGGAAGTATTATCACCTAAATCCTAGCTTGTTCATATTATCCAAAATAATTCTCTCCCTCAAGTTGATCTTTGTAGGCTTTTTCATATCTAAATGAAGGAATCTGCAAATTCAGAGACAAGTTTCTTATTAGTGAACATGTCAGCAATTAACACAAATGAAAATATTAATAATCAACTGTTGTCTTCCAATCTGTTTGCCCTGCAGGTTTTGCATATAGCTGAGGCTCATGAGCTATACTATGTAGTGACGGGATTAAAACCTTACAGGACGTACAACTTTACTGTTACTCTCTGCAATCGCATCGGTTGTGTAACCAGCGAGCCGGGCACAGGGCAAACCTTGGCAGCTGGTAAGGAAAAAATCTGTCTCAAAGTGCAAAGCTGACACACAGTTAACTAATGAATACTGTTAAGATGATTGTAGTTTGATGCACAGTGACAGGGGTAGGTGTTGTATTAATGTAAAGTGACTTGCTTAATTATTATTTGTTTATCTTGGCAGATTAAAACCAAAATATTTTCAATGAAGGTTTAATGTACACTATTATGGCAATAGGATTTGTGTGCTGCTCTCTCAAGTGCAAGTTATGGATATGTGTTTTTTTTGTTCCTGTTTATTTAAATGGTAACCGTACATAAATGTGGCTGAACCCATTCATTCATTTATGAAGCTATGAAGTTGTTAATTTGTTGTTGTGGTTTTAGCATGTGTGTCGTGTTTGCATGACAGGGAATGTCATATACTGTGCCAATGACTTGCTTAATCCACAAAGGAGGAGTCGAATGGGTTTTGTGTTAAACTCTAACATGTGCGTAGTGCATTTGTGTGTCTAAATTGGAAGCAACGTGTACATGCTTTAAGTCTGCTCTTTTGAAAATATTTGTTTATTTAGCCCCTGAGGTTTATGAGAATTTGCTTTGTAGATATGTGTACACACACTCTCCTATGGAAACAGTGCTTAAGAAACTGCATATATGTGTAGTGCATCTTAATAAATATTCAGTCTTTGAGTTAATTTCAACCATGTATGTTAGGGACTTCAAAGATACTACCATTCTACAAATTTAGGATAAAATAAGCATCAGCACAGAACAGAGATGGAGAAAGCCTATATTTACTTTGAAGAAAAGACTGGCATGAACTCAATTCTCAGACATCAGAGAATCAAGAGGGTTTTGAGAAAGAAATTGTTAGGAATATCAGCTTCACAAGTCCCCTTATTCATGAAACAAGGTTGTCAGTACAGCTCTTTACTACTATAAATATAAGCTCAAGATGAATGCTATGTGACATAGCGGTGGTCACCTGCAAACACCTGACTACTTAACATTGTGGTTTCCTTTTGTATAGACATTTAAAACACATTAATTACTTTCACAGTATTAGCATTTTCAGTTAAGGAATTAGTGGTGTTATATGGATGTTGTGATGATGATCTTTGAAATTACTTCTCTTACTCAATTTCGTTTCTCATAAGGAAAAACTTGAAAATTTCTACTGTGCAGACAAGCTCCTCTGTGTAAGCAATTCCAGACAGGGAGTAAGGAGCTGCCCAGAGCCAGTAAACTGGAAGCTTTATACACGTGAACTGAAGTGGAATTTTAGCTGTTGGGATATTACCACTAGTCTGTTCTTCATCTGTCTTTTTATTGCCTTTCCATTGATTCTCAAGTGGAAGATAGATGATTTGTTCCTTGATTCACCATATTGTCTTTGTATATCAGTGGGCAGATTGTTCTGTCAGTCTTCTCTCTTAGTGAATTGCTGATTTCAAAATTTATTTTGTTTCCTCATACTACCACCTCTAAAGTTTCAAGCTGGCCATCTCCAGAGCCTCCTGCTTATTTGAGTATGACTTTATCCTGTATCATACAGCTGTGCAAGGAACAGTGTTCCAGCCTGTGCTGATAACCATGGAAACAAATATGGCCTAAACCACACATCTTATTACCACAAATGATCCAACTTTGCATTTATACATTTATTGAAAGATTCAGAAACAATAGCTTAGTTATGCTTGACAGCTTGTTTATGACCACCTCCTCCCTGGTTGTGTTAATACTTAGAGACCTATCATATTAGAGAAGACAGGAGAATACAAAGTAGAATAACAGACATGTCCCCATTTATTAGCTGTTTTGCAGTGTAGCCTTCTCTTGCTAACTCTTGTAAGCCTTGAAAACAAAGAACCAGTCCTGTATTGGGTTCCTTTTATGTTTTTAAAGCATGTTAATGCAAACTCTAAAATTCTGACAAAGTGTAAAACACTTAAATTTTGAACTCAGTTTTATGTTCCACCGTTCACATTTTTCATTTCTGGAGGAAATTGTTTAATAATCTCCATCCAGGTTTTTTTCTTCTGTATGTGTCCCATTTCATGAAGTTCTGTAAAATGGTGTTTCCAAAGAAAAATGAGAAGAAGCACTATTTATGTACTTCTGTGATGACTCTTAGATCAAAGCAAGTTCAAACTCCCAACAAAGTTAGGAGAAACCAGTCCCCGTCACTTGTAAAAAGAGATGATCAAGTCTTAGTCCATTAATATCCTTTTGTGTCATTGAATAGTGGAAAATTAAATTAAAATTGCCTTTCTAGGACTGTTGAGGAGTTCTGTTTCGTGAAGGAATGTCTTCCTGGCAGAAAGACAGCCTCCCTGGCTGGATGCCAGTCCCCTTCCATGCCCTGGCAAAGGGAGCTTTTTGGAGGAAGTCTTGACTGAAATGTGCTTCAGCTTGATGGTCCCCTTGCATCGTAACACAATCCAGAAGCTTTGAATTGTGTTCCAAGTTGAGCTAGAGGTTATACTAAATGAGACTAATTCTTCTCCTCTGATCCTAAGGAGGATAATGGAAAGCCATCTCTACCCCGTCCATGTGTGGAGTATACTGATTTATCACATGGAGCATTTAAATCAATGGATACCTTGATGACTGTGATTTTGACATGTCCAACTGATGTATATTAGCAAGAGGCTTGCTTTTTGAGTTGCCAATGCCTTCTAAAATTTCCCACTCAAGTCTCAAATTCTCAAATGATTTTTAAGCTTTGTTCATATCCGTGTTAATTTGAAAACCAGCTACAAAATTAAGATACCCTTCAAAATGTATCATTCTTTTTCTCTGGCAAGATGTTTTTTATATGGTGTAACATAGCAAATAAAAATAAGGGCAGAAACAAGGGCATGAAATCATTAGGAACAAAAATGCTAAGTAAGAAAAGAAAAAGGATTTGGGAGAGGATTTAAAAGACAAAGAAAAGAGACTTCTGCAATCAGGGTCAGTATTTAGGGGTAAGACCTAAGGGAGCAGATGCATCAGAAACAGTCTGCTGATCTTTCAGTGAGAAGTCTTTTGGACTGCAACTTAAAGTTGGTTAGAATAATCCAGAAGCAAACATAACAAAGAGATCCCTTCTAACCTGGTTCAGCGTAGGCATCCATACCGGGGATATTTCATGAGTAGCTTTGCGGGAGGAGAGTGAATGAAAACTAAAATCAGCATATGTCCTTGTGTCTGTCAGACTGGCAAAAAAAATCTCCTTATCATCAATATATACACCCATGGTGTTTATAAAAGACAAAACATGCATCTTTTCCAAATTTTTCAGTCAGGCAGAGAAACATCATCTTATTCCCAGCAATTTCTGATATTTCAGTGGGATGGAATTACCCATGTGCTTGGACTAGTACAATTGCTTATCCTACGCCTCTGAAATCAGATAGTCAAAGGGTGCCTTAAACAATCTATACAACTCTTTCATTAACTACTGTGTGACTGAGCTTATTTCTTGTAATTAAGTTTGTCTTTCCTTTGCCTTTCTTCATATTTTTTTTAAACTTCATTTAAAAAGCATTTTTTAAGAGGCACCAAAGTATGGCTTTATGATTGCTGCCACTTACCCCAGCACATTGTATTCCTGATCCTTTGCTTTTGATGGCAATTACGGGGTTCAGAAGCTAATTTGAAGATGATATTCTTCCAGCACCAGCTGCATCTGGTTTCTTGGCAGACTTCTCAAGCAGTTGTATTGGTGACTTTGGAGTTGCCTTTGGGTTTGTTGGGGTAATGATGCTGATGGGCTTTCTGGGCTGTCTTACATTCCTTAATGTCATTTTCTTTTTGATTACCCTTTTAATCTGAGTAATTTTTTCATTTTTTCCATTCATGAATAAAGTCCAGCGCAAGCCCTTTTCAAAAGCCTCAAGCCATTTGTCATGGCAATATAGCATTTGTTTATGCCTGTCATAGACTGCTTTTCTACAAAAAGCTATACTTCAATTCTAAAATCAGAAATAGCCATTAAAGAGGTAATAAGTAATGTATATCTTACTTTGTTACAGAAGAGAAATATGAAGGCCATTTACTGCTGGCCTGAAAACACAGATTGTTTTGCATGCATGTACATAAGTCTCTTCATTGTGAATAGGACCCAAAGTGATTAAACAAGCACTCTTAATATGTTAATTTATAATTTTAATTACAACAATCTTGTATATATAGTCATTAGTGAATACTAATATAAATATTTTTCTACCTTTTTATTCATAATGCATAAACCAATCATCCAGTTACTTCTCGGCAGTTGCCTGTTTCCGTTTCATAATACAATCTTTGTTCTTAGTTATGAATGCATTTTGTTCATTCCTGTCTTGAATAATCCCTCATTAAGCTAGTCACTTTCTGCTCCATGCTAAAAAGGAAAAATTATCATGCAAATGTGGCATGCCATATTAAAAAGCACATTACCAAACACTTTTGTTGCTGTCCTTCAATTAGTTTCCCTTCTTTGAATTTAATTTCATTTGTTGTTAAACTACTGACTTGATGTATGGACTCATGAATTTGAGGCTGCTGCCAAGAATGTAGCAGGAAAAAAAATCAAAGCCTCTTCAGAAAGCTGCAGAGGCAAAGCTGAAATGAATTTGCTTCACCTTTGACAAGAACACTTGAGCAGCATTGGAATCCTCTGATGATTCAGCTTGGCTAATTATCCAATTATTTATTTCAAGAATAAAGACACTGTTTTACAATTAGGGAAGTGTAAAGTAATCTGAGAAATTTCTTAATGACAGATGACTTAAGTAACATCTGAGATAAATAGTATCTGCTCAAACTTGTCTTGCCTAGTGTTCAAGTTGTAGTTAAACTTCTTTTTGAGTTTCAGGAAATTAGTAGGCACTAAAAGGTATTTGTTTCTTCTCCCCTACCAACCACATATACTTCAGAAAATAACTTAGTTTGTTCTTTTCCCTGTGTCAAATTTGCAAAGGTTTTTAAGCTATGTTTAAGTTGCATTCCTCTTGATTAAAAGCTTTTGGTTCAAAGCAATACTTTTTAATTGCCTAATGATATAAGTCAGTTCTTAGGAAAGAACCGTGCATTTAGGAGTTCATTTGCAATATAACTGAAAAATTCATTGCATGGCAGTAAAACAATTTACTGTTAATTACAAGGAGAAGAATTTGCTGTACCATGCTCACAGATTGCCATGAATCATGCAGCACTCCTAGAGATTTATAACAGATGTGTAAGTGGGATGAATTAGCAGGGTTTAATAACAGAGACACAAATCATGCAGACTTCAAGGAGCTTTAATTGATATACTAGAATGTGACGGGCATGAATCACTCAGCCATTCAACAGCACTGTAACATATGGTCAGCTCAATATGCTGCATCTTAAATCGGTTGGTGAGTCGTTGGTTGTCCCATATGGTGGAAGCAATATATTTTTCATGATTTTTAAAAAATAGTGTGTTACATCTATTTTTAAAGAAATATGATTGTAACATACCCGCATTACTAAATTTTCTTTTGATGTCCATTATGGGTGGTTTTTATTCTTTTTGGGGGAAGGGTCCAAAATCTAATCTAATTTCTAAAGAATCTTCTGAAAAATCAAAATATTGTCTGAAGACATAAGTATTTTTTCATGACTCATTTACTGTTGAAATAACGGGTACTACTGTGAAACACAG
This sequence comes from Tringa tobata, assembly GCA_033628505.1. NCBI lineage: Eukaryota > Metazoa > Chordata > Aves > Charadriiformes > Scolopacidae > Tringa > Tringa tobata. The sequence continues at coordinate 10,651,394 of JAHREE010000287.1, read as the reverse complement.
AGAAAGAAAAGTACCAGAAACGATATGACAATCTCAGGGTTCTCTGGACTAATAACTTGTAGCAAAAATTAATTGGATGACCAATAGTGAGGCATGTAATTTTACCAGCAAGGTAAACTCCAAGATGAAAAAAAATCAGATTTTCTTTAAGTTTTTGCCCTCAAATTTGTGTAATGTTTCTGTTTTCATTTGTATTTATGCATTTTGAATTCAGCTGAACAATACTTGAAACCTATATCCTTTTTTTTACTGATACTTTTCTGAACTATTCAGAATGGCTAATTGAAGGCTTCTGAGGAAGGGTACGCAAATATCTACCTGCAGTATGCTGAGCAGTAGTTGTTCAAACATATGTAAGCCTGTTAAATTTAGCCACAGTGTAAATATGTTATTCCTGGGACAAGAATCTGGCAGAATATGGAAAAGCTTTAGCAGTTGTATTAGTAAACCTGACAGACTTGAGAAAGGAGTATTGTATCCTTAGAACCGTGGCTGCCAGAATTTAATGTCAACAATTAAAATTTATTTTGATCCTTACCTAGTGTTTATTACTGTTTGTATACACAACAGACCTTACTAATACAGAGATGCACTATTAGATGGAATTACCATCTGTTCAGAGTGAAATGCTGGCATCTGTCTTGGAGTCTAAAACTAAAATGATATTATTTCAAACAAAACAAAATTAACTGCTCTTTACTTACCAACTTCATTTTTGTGTACATGTGTGTGCATACACACATGGGAAAGGCTTATTTGTAATGACCTGTGTAGCAACATCTATATTTAGATATATGACTTCAACATAAGCTGTATGGACCATCTGTCTTTATTGGTCTTTTTTGTGCCCTCTGCTACACAATGGCATGCAGCAATCATGGGCTTTTAAATACTGTTTTAGCTTTATAATATATTAAATATGTATTATATAGCAAGACATTAAAACTACATAATTAAAATACACAAAATGTGACTTTGAATCCACTAAAATGTAGTGCTCTCATTATTTTGACAGATGTGTCTTAACAGAACGTGACTAAAAAAAATTAAATAGGTAAAATTATAGTCGATTCATCTTTCAGAAAGTAGCTACAGGTACCACAGTGACACCTTTAGGAAAATATATACTGTATCTTTTAGTTTTGAATATTTTCAATTTCAGTGTTTAGTACCCTGCTGGGCTAGCGCTACAGATTTATTTTCAGTCCTGTCTGTTCCTGTGCAGAGTTTGGTTTTCTGTTTTGTTTTGTTTTTAACTTATGTAATCTATTATGTACAGTCTTCTACTGTCTTGATGCACAAGAATTCTCAATCATCAATGAGACTGTAGTTTAAATACTAATGTTATAGCAAGGATGTTACTTTCTGAAAGGCTAGGCTTCTATTCCATATATCACAAAATAATAAATTGTGTCATGCCAGTGTTTAATGCGTGTACACAGTGCATTAACTGTAACTGTAGTACATTTATTTGTGCTAGAGGAGACTTGAAAATGATTAAAAAATCAATACTTCCCTGTCAGAGAAGCAAGTGTTACGATGCATTTAAGTAGTTAATTGCATAAGCCCCATAAAAGCTTCAGGTTTGGATATCAGATATGCCATAATTATGGTCCAAATACTGCCGTTTATTAATATTGGACTTTAAAGGAAGATATAGTTATTGTCACGAGCGTTAGTTAGCTGTATGCATTTTAGCAATAATGAATTTTAGCATTTCTGTTTTGCCATCAGTAAGCTGAACTGGAGAGCTCAACCTCTTATGTTCATATTTAAAATGCTGACGTATACTAGTTCCCTCCAAAGGTGAAGTTTTGACTATTAAGCCATGTTTTCTATTTAAACTTGTGCATTAATACCACAATTCATTAGTGCTGTGCACTACTTATGTAGGAAAGCTTATGACCTCACACTGCATTACTTCAATTTTGACATTGTAAATTTCTACCATAGTGTAAGATACTAATTAGATTGTGAAGTCATAAATGATGCCTAAGCAGCAATTTACAGCACATAGTTTCATTGGCAGTTTCCCAGTTCCCCCACTCCCTGCTTTCTCCAAGAAGAATATTTATCAAGTTAGAGGAGGGGAAAGAAAAAGAAAGAAAGGTAACCACGTGCTATGGGCAAATAGGAAAAATGAAAAATATGTTAATGATCTTGGAAATGTGCGAATGTTTAAAAGGATGTTATTAATTCATTCTAAATGAAGAAATCTCTCCTTCTTTAAAGAACTCACGCTATGTACAATGCAGTGCTGTGAAGTAATATGTCAGATTTCAAAGGCCCATATTTTAATTCAGGTTTTATTGTTCTTGAGAGGCGTTTATTGCTCTTTACTATGTCATTATGGGAATAAGTAATTTTTACAAGTTGTCATTGTATTTCACTTCCTGGGTACAAATGAAGTTTCTGTTGTTAAATCCTTTTCTTTATCTGGGAACGAAGGGGAAGAAGAAAAGGCAAGATGGTTATAGATTCTATAGGTAGTAGAGTGTTGTCCTTCTCCAGATGACAACTTCTATTGGTTCAATGATGGTCCATTTCTTTCCCACCTGTTTGGCCATCATGCCATTATCCAAACAGGTCATGCTGCCCTCCAGTGGCTTACTGTACAGTATTTTTTTAAAAATCAAATAATAGATTTGTTTGTAACTCGACTATAGTGTGACTAACACTATCAGAATGTTTAAAATAATATCAGTATTAGTTTTAATGGTAGGACGATTATTGTAATAACATAAAACTGATTATGCTGATACATTTGTGAAACCAATCTTGTATGGAGTCTTTCTGTGCACCAGTGTTGATAGAGAAAGGTTAGAGGGGATCATTTTCTTGAAATGAGTAATTATCTGAACATATGCTAATGTCTTGTATGTGCATCATGAGGAAAACAACCTGATGGGCCTTCAATATTGTGGACAGATAGCTGTTTCTCTCCTGTTGACAAGGATGAGTTCAGTGATGAAAGACTCATTTTGTCATGTACCATACTGCTGAGATGTACCAAGGGTTAAATAACTGTAGAGATTCTCCTTTGGTCTCTCAGATCTAATGCTGAAAGTCAAACAGATCCACGCTTGCAATGAGTATGGCATGAGACGTTAATCAAGGAAGGAATACTTTTTATGAAGGCGTTGATTCAGATTCTTAAAGATTACGAAAAAAAATATTTCGGATATAACGCTAGAAATACTTATCCAAAGCTTAAATAAACAAATAAGGTATTTCTTGTGGAACTGAAAACAAATTCCTATGAAGATTAAGAATATTTTAATGTTTTTATTTTTTCTAATTAAGCTTCTATGGATATCTGTGTTTATTATTAAGATGATCAGAAGCTGAAGCAGGATGTTTTGCAAAAATTATACTACGTGCAATAAATAATTTTCCAAGTGTTAGAGACAATATCTAGACTTTTTTTTTTTTTTTTTTATGCACAGCTCCAAGAAAACTTAGTGCTCCTCGTGTTGAAGGAATAAACAGCACAACGGTAAAGATAAATTGGAATGAACCTGAAGAACTTAATGGGCCTTCTCCCATCTACCAGGTGGAAAGGATGGATTCATCTTTAGCTACATTGACTACAGAAGTAATGAAAGGGATCCGTTTCCCAGGAAATGGATATTACAGATTCGCTAGTTCCATTCTCCCTGCCAATACTTACTTTACAGGTAAATGAGTTTAAATGACTTACAAAATGTACCAATTGTACTCTGCATTTGTTTTACCATTTATTATCATCTTCTATATAATTTTCATCGTACAATCCGTAGTTTTTAATTTATGGGCATAATGTGATTGTTAGTGATGTATGGGCTATTTCGATTCTCACACAAAAAGCCTCTGGAAAATGTTATTGGACATGTGGGATTTGTATTCCCTTGCCTTTGGACGTAGAGATGTACATGATTGTGAATGTGGCTGCATATTTGACTCATTTCATAGTGGTAAATATAAGATGGATTTTATTTAATCTCCTGGGATAAAAAACTTTTCAATGAATTTGCTCTGAGTACTAAGGTATGTTTTCTTTGGTATCTTTTTGACAATTCCTGAGGTTGCATGAGCACTCAAAAAGAGCTTTCTTCTGTGTTCGGAACATTTGCATTGTGGTCCTATTTGTTTTGTCAAGGAAAGAAAAAAGGCTGCCAATCTGACAAAGTCTGCTGTTTCTGTGTATTATCTCCTCTCTTTTTTGATTAGTTAGTTATTTTGGAACTGGGTGTTTTTCAGATTGAAGCAGACCAATTATCCTATGTTCTCATCATTTGCTGATGCCTTCACTTCTTGGATAAAGCAAAGATATAGATACTGTGTTTTTTGGGAAAATACCTAGATGAACTTGTTCGCGTGTTTGAGATGTTGTAGAGGTCTGTAAGTGAAATACTACATTGGTGTGCATGAAGTGTGAGTTTTTAAAAGTACAAGACGAAATGGCAGAGCTGAAGGTTTAAAAAAAATTTTAAAATATGTGTGAAAGTGGTGTGTGTGTGTGCATATATATTTATGTGTTTATAAAGTCGTGAGACTGATAGCAGCAAGGGGAAATCGAAAAGGAATTTAGGTAACAGTGAGAGCAAGCATTAGTAGGTGTGCTGACAGTGTGCCGGCCACACCACGGTGTGGTACAACTTAACCTGGTACTGAGCCTTGCTTGATAAGGGCTGCAAAACCCATGCAGCATGGTTGACACCCAAAACAATGGTAGAGATTTGAAGTAGACTGAGTAACTGACATCCCTTGTCTTCTGGGTCATCACAGGTAATTCTGGCAAGAATGTGTGAGTTACAGGTATCTCGGTACTTGCGAGTGTGTGTGTGTGTGCAAATTTAGTTTTTGTTTGAAACAAAAATCACCTTCTCGTCTCTCTGTGATCACTCAGTGAATCTGATTTAAAAAAAAAAAAGAAAATTGAAGATCACTTCCTTTTTTTTTTTTCTTGCTAGGTGCTTATTTGACTGATAGTCAAATAATAATAACAAGTGATAATGTGTTAGTTAAATATTGACACCATGTTGACTTGCAAAACCTGTCTCTGTGCAGGAATCTGTAGGAACAGCTGTTGGGCTGCTTTCCTCATCCAAATTGCTCAATGGCTTTCCTGACATCAGAATTTGCACCCTTTAGTGTACATTTAGTAAAAAGATCTTTGATATGTTTCTTCTGTTGTCAGTTGTGATGATCTAAACAGCAAAGGAATTGTGAGCCGCAGTTTTTCTCACTGGAGTTCTAGTCAGGCCCATGACTGCAGTACAGTTAAATAGTTCAATCAGACAGGTAAAGAATTACGAGTATCGCTGAATTTCCTACTTCTCATTAGAAGACTCTGAGATTATTAGGGAAGGGGATGTTGGACTACTGGGAATGAGGACATGCCGGTCTGTTTGTAACCAGGCAAGCCCAACATTAATCTACCCAAGCACTGATTCGGTCTAGGATTCAGTTACACTCCATAAGCTGAGACCGAGGCCTTGAGTAAGGTTTATTGAGATGGCTGGTGATTTGAGAAACTTTGGACAGATGAGTTGGGAGAAGATTTAAAATAAAGCTCCCTTTATACTGGTACCTGGTGGCTGATAATTACGTGTGGATAAGTATAATTTATTATTGCTTTGGATTGTGTTCTTTCTTTTAGACCAGCTATTTGTCTCAGTATCTGGAGATGACCTAGGACCAAAACACGCTAGGCAATTTGTCCATGCATCTGCTGGTAATGACTGACAGGTTAAATAGCTTGTTTGGTACCTAAAAATGTATAATTCAGGTACATGATAACTCAGTAAAGTTTTTGAGAAATAAAAATCTGGCTTTTTCAATGTAGATCATCGGTTCTTCTTCCAAAACATGATGGAGGGAAAATTATAGCAAATCCAGGAAAGTTTAGAAAGACACTTAGAGGAATGAAAAATATTCTGTAATTGTACTCTGCATTTGTTTTGTTGTTGAGGCCCTTCTCATTACCCATCTCTGAAGACAAGCAGTTGGCAATTCTACTTTATAGATGGAAGGGCTTTAGTGTGCGTGCAGCTGTGTACATTTTTGACACAAAAGTGTGCCAGCTTGTGTATGTCAGTCAGCAGACAGATACTTCTTAGTGCATCTGGGATCTCCCACTGCTAATCCAGAAAAAGATAGATCGATTTTTATTCATAGCTAATAAATGCAGTTGTCCTCACTATCTCCCTGGCTGGTCTTACACTCTGAGGTGCAAGTAATAGGGGCAGATGTATTATCTGGGAAATTTTCCAAATTCATCTTAAAAAAAAAAAAAAAAAAAAAGTAAGTTAGTTAGGCAATAGATGCTGGCTACACTAGGCAGTGTCCCTCAGTCTGTAACAAAGCCTCCAGCTGCACAGGAAGATGTGCTCTGAGTACACATTAGATGAGAGGAACTGAAGTAAAGAAAAGGATTGTTTCTGCCAGAACTGTCCACATGCAACTTCTCAGCCCTTCAAACTGTGAAGAAGTGTTTTGGGCAGCTGTAATATCATTTCCCAAGAGGTGCAGACTTGATTTTTAATACTTATCTGTATCCTTTGAAGTTCTTAGATACAACAGCATTCATCATATCTATCAAAATACTATCAGGCAAAGGAACTGTTAGTGTTGTTTTAGCTGAGGAACTCATCTGTCTCTCATCACTCTGAAGATTGGCGTATTCAGGTGTTTATCTTCATATCTTCCCCATGAGGCAGCAAACAGCTATCATTCTAATTTAATAGATGGGGAGCTGAAGTTCAGATTCTATTTAATGCAGGAGTTTATAGTTGAAAGGCCCCCTAGAAATGGCTAGAAGGTTTTACAAATTGGTTATTTCGTGTGGTTTTCTTTATCAGTACATCTTGTGTGATGGGGCTGTTGGTCTGGAGTCAGAATGCTGCAGTAACACTATTGTCTTTGTCTTTATGGTTCTCTGGTAGATGAGAGAGGTACTGTCTATTTTATACAGTGTGTAGACAGGCAAGCTTGTAGTTCAAAGAACTGTAAATAGCCAAGTGTCTGAATATCTCTTAAATTCAGATTATACTTGTATTATCTCTTTAATGACTGAGTCTAATGGCTAGGTCCAAAAAAAGCCTAAAGGTGAAGGTAAGCTGGATCGATGGGCTGAGACCAA
>JAHREE010000287.1:10545717-10644024 GCA_033628505.1 Tringa tobata | reverse complement strand
TTTTTTTTTTTTTTTTTTTTTTTTTTCAAAAATGATCTTCTGGGCCAAAAGAGCAACTGGTTGAAAATTGAACCTTGAATGTCTCTGGGATACAATGACATCTGAGCTAGGAGTTTCAGGACTGCAATTTAGTGGTCTAAAGTACAGTCATGGATTATGCAAATCACTTTCTTCATCATCTTTCTTCATCTTTCTTCTGATCAATCCATTGCTGGACACAAAGTGTGTGGCAGAGGCAGTGGTATAGGGCCTATTATAGTTAGAAAGGACAGAAATGGCAATCAGTTGGATACACAAATGAATGAGAGAACTCCTTGACTTCATGCTATGGAGATATAGTTGGGCTCCATGAAGAGAAACTCAGTGTGTCTGAAGGGTACGTAAGAACTGCTCACTATGTAAAGAGTGACTCAATTGCTACAAAAGAAATTGCATGGTGCTAACATGTTTGTGTAGAAGGCTATGTTCTTCCTGACCTCTCAAAATAGGACTACTTTTCAGATGTAACATTGACCATAAATTGACAATTCTGTGACATTGTAGGGGGTTTTGTAAATAACATACATATACACATATACAAATAACAGCTCCATGAAATGGAGCAAAACAAATTCTCCAAGCATTCTTTATGCATTGCTTAAAATACAATTTGAGCTTGCTGTCAGGAGTTATAATTGCACATGCATGTGAGAAGAGAGAACTTTATTTATTTAGTGATAAAATAATTCATTTTTTTCAGGTGGATGAAAGATTCTTTGTGATATTTAAAAACAGTTGAATTAGCTATTGTTGTTTTAATGTGATTCTTCTTGGGTGCTACATGTTTAAAAAGAAAATTATTCATGTAATATTGATCAAAATGCAGTCCACTCTGAATGTTTGGCCTTGCTTTGAATCCAAGTTTTCTGAAATAGGGTACTACACTTTTAAAGAAGTGGGTCTTTCTTGAAATATATACTCTTTGCCAACCTCTACATGATGCAAATTCAGCTCTGTAATAATTAGGAAATAACTGTATTAGGATGTTCATATATTCAGCATTACAAATAGAGCTTTTTTACAATGATATTTTTAGTCTTGTGGTCTTAAAAAAATGTGTATTTAAAAAAAGTAAATATCTCTGTGCTAGTGTTCTTACTTCCAAATTCTGACTCAGATACACACATATTTGTCAGAGTGGAGAATCTTTCCAGTAACGATGTTTCTTAATGAGTTTGCCATGGAACACTGCACAAGCATCGCTTACATTTGTTCTGAGCCGAAGTGCTGAGAATGACTGTGGTCATTCACTGTTGGATCTCCCTGTAGTTCTTCATCACAGTGAGCTCTCTTTGCAGTAATGTAAAACAAATTTCACTCCATATAATCTTAAACCAACATTTCATAGTTAGTAGAAGGCAAAAATATTTTCATTAGCGTATGGAGTCAAATAAACAGACCTTTTCCAGCATCCCAACAGAAATCTATGGAATGCATTCCAACTGAAATCATACATCTGTAATATCTGCAGATTTTAAAGAAAAGTTGGATGAGCATATGTCAAGAACAATGTAAGTAGAACTGATTCTGCTTTGGAGTAAGTGGATTGATACTGTGACCTCTAAGAGTGTTTTCCAAACATATATCCTATTATAAACTCAGATTAACCCAATTAAACTAGGAAAGATGTTCATTTCACCAAGTAACTTCTAAAAGGAAAGAGCTGCCGCCTCTTTTTTGTTTGTTGGGAACTTTGCATAGAGTTCTGATGGACAATTTTATATAAAGAGGGAAGGCTGCATGAGTTGGAAAAGTGTTGCTTCTATTTTGTTTCTTGTCTTCTAGATATTTTCCAGCATTTCTTATTTTGACTACTGGTAAGGTTTGAGATAGTTAGAAATGAGTTTTAATCACTAAACAGAATAATAATTTAGGTTGGAAGAGAAGTCATCTACTCCAACCTCCTGCTCATAATGAATCTGCCTAGACCTGTTTAGGCCTTTGTCCAGTTGAGTTTTGTCTCCATATGTAATCAAGTATATTTTCAAGTACTGTCCCGGTTTCCAATCTGACTAGACTTTTGATAATCTTTTCCCACTTACAGATATACAGAATTTTCTGAATTTGAACTTGTGTCCATTGCTTCTTCTTCTGTCACTATATAGCTCCAAGAAAGTGTGGCTCCATCTTTATATCCTTCTGTGAGGTAATTGGAGAAGACAAAGCCTCTCTTCCGTCCTTCCATGCTTAAGACTGAATCCAACGCTGTTCTCTGGCCTCTTCTCGTATGTCATGTACTTTGGCCCTCTGACTATCTTGGCTCCCCTCCACTGCATTCATTCGAGTGTGCCAGTATCTTTTTTTATGCCAGAATACCCAAAACTGCATTGCAGGACTTGCATTTGCCTTTGTTGAATTTAACAAGGTTTCTGTCAGCCCATTTCTCCAGCCTGTCAAGATTTCCCTCAGTTGCAGTGTAACCACTGCAGCCCTCAATTATTTTTTTTTTATTGCCTGCAAACTTTTTGATAGTACACTCTGTCCCATTGCCTGCATTCATTTTAATGAATAAAACTGCTAAACAGAATTGGTCCCAGTACCTTTCCTTGTAAATGCTGCCCAATGGGCTTTATGCCACTTGTCATAAGCCTTTGAGTCCTGCTGTTCAGCCAGTTTTTTACCCACTTTTATAGTCCACCTGTGATCTATGTATTGCTCCAGCCTGATGGCAAGGATCCTATGGGAAAGCATGTTGAAGCCCTTGTGAAAACCAAGGTACACAACACTGGTCGCTTTCCCCTTTGGCTGCTGAGCCAGTCCTTTCATCATAGAAGGCAATGGGGTTAGTCAGGCACAATTTGCCCATAATAAATCCATGTTGACTGTTCCAAATCATCTTCTTGTCCTTCGTGTGTCTGAATATGGCCTCCTGTATAATGTCCCTGGGGACAAACTCTAGGCTGACCAGTCTGTAGTTTCCCTAATCTATAGACACAACTTTATAGCAAATGCTCTTAAATTTGTTTGCTTCATCTTTACCCTAAAAAGATGAACAGAACAGGAACAGGAGGAGATCAATCTGACCTTTTGCTTAGTTTGGCTTGACATATTCTTTGTCTCTCTGCTGGCATTTTTTCCTTACGTAGTTTTTTAAGGATCATCCTTTTTCATATCATTACATTGACCTGAAGAAGGTAAACAAGATTTTCTGAGGGCAAAAACTACTACAAAAGAAATTCTTACACTAAGCTTTCTAATGTTGAGGGAGAAAGGAAAAGAGTACATTTGTTTAGCTGACGTGGAGAACACACTTTATATCTCAGCAAACTTTTGATAGTGCCACTCATTTTCTAGACTTTTATATTAATCGTACACGAAAGAGTTCTTGGATAGCTCTTATTTTATTGTGTCCTTTGTCTAGGTTGTTGCCACAAGACTAAGAAATTATTTTAATTTTTATGCCAACTTCTTACGTTGTCTTCTCTTGTATTCACAAAAGGATGATTTGAATCCATGTCTTTTCACATCTTCTGTGAAAGAAAGATAAAGATCATCTGTATCACCGTCAAGTGGCTGGCTTCAGTAAGAAGGGGAACCATCCGTTTTTCTGCTTGAGAACTATTTGCACAGGCATTTTAGGTGGAATTTTACCCCAGTACTTAAAATGAACTCAGTTTCATCTTGAAAAACACATTCCTTTCTTCCTTCCTTCTGAATCCCAAGAAGGCTAAAGATAGGGAGAGAGGAGCTGCATATAGAGAAAAAGGAGTGATCCAGCACAACAAAGTGAACTGTGCTGCTTTATGAACATTTCAAACATGTACAACAGGGACTTAGGCAGCAAATAGGCCAAGCTGATGCTGACCTTGGCAGTGTTACAGGGGTAATATTTTCACTAAGGTCACCTGGTTTTATTAGGCACAGACATACTTTCTATCAGTATCAAGTATCTGCTTTTTCGCTTTTTAATTGTAGAAAAGATTTATTGTAGCCACTACACTGGGGGGGGGGGGGGTGGGGAACGACAGAGTTTTCCCCTCTGTACCTTCTGTACTATTTCTCCTATTTACTTGTTGCCCTTTAACAGATCAACTCTGCAGCACAAGCTTTGGCACACAATTGCATTTTTTTTTCTTTTTTGCATCTTCTTGGCTTTAGTGCCAAAGTACGTTTTTTGCCGCTGTTGTGTGACATTCTGCACTGCGTGGTTAAAAACAATTTTTCCTGCTTGTACATGGAAACTTTCAGAGCATGTAGTAGTCCCAACTGTGGAAGTTGTAAAAGCAGTAGCTTTTCTACTGTCATATCAAGCTACCAGTAGAAAAGCCCTTTCCCAAAATAGATCATAGTTAGTTTCAGCTGTCTGCTTGTGCAAAACAGGTTACAGAATTGGGTCTTTTGATTATCACAACTATACCACATGACCTGTACTCTGTGAAACAGCAGTTCTTCCCCTTTGTTCTCAACTTTAGTTGGGCTTCTATTAATTTTGTAGAAACATGATTCACTATTTTGAAATGTAGTGGGCAGTCTCTCCATAGAATTAGCAGCAGAAAATGGTTATATCAATCGTTTAGTCAAAGGTAATAAAAGTAGTTACTCTCTACCAAGTTTGTATTTTTATAAACTAATCTGAGAGTGTAATACCTTGTGTACTAAGCTATTCTATACAAGATTAATTTCCACCAGTAAATCATACCTATATATTTGATGGTTCTTGTTCTTACTTGTCTCAAAATGCTGATAGGATTTGACATAGGAACTTTGTGTAGGAGTCTGCACAAAGAATACTCATTGATATTAATGAGAGGGACTGTGGACAAAAATACTTTTTGTTTTAGTATCTAGTCTGGCCTTTGCTCAGTAAGAATGGAGTTCTTATGTATTTGTTCAGCTCAATGAAGAAGAAGCCAAAGGTGAGATTATATTCTGTGTTTACAAGGCAAAGCAGGGAAGAATAGAATTCAAGGAGACTTTCTGTAGTCTGTGTCTCTTCTATGTGCAGCAAGGGATAGTGGGTTCTCTCATGTATGTCTCTGGAAATAAACAGTTATGGAAGTGCTGTGTTTTGCTTCAGGCATGACATCTTGTAGGGTTCCTTTTGTGCTGGTGTGCCACTAAGCAAAGGCACAATATGGAGGGACTTGTTGGGAGGGAGATTTAGGGAAATAGAAGCTTATTTTAATAAAAGTTGCAGAAAATAACAAGCATAAAGAAAAAGCTAGATGGTAGAAACTGCACAAATGCGTGAAGTTTATTTAATTTAAAAAAATAATAAAAGGAGGCAGGAGAGGGTACCAAGCATGTCTTGAAAGTTTGTGAGAAATCCCTGTATTGTGCGTTAAATGGAAGCTCATTTCATTTTACTTAAAGCAAGGGCTGAAATGATACAGATCAAAGAAAGAACTTGAAGCAGCAGGTTTGGGCATAGAAAACAGTAGTTAAATGAATGCTCGTCTTTTACAATAAATGTATGAATGCTTCCGGAAATTCTCAGACTCAAATGCTGATGGCACAAAGATAGGTGAAAGAAAACTATTTCCATTGTCGTTCGTTTGCTAGTGCAATTGTGGGTATTCCACACCAGTACTTTGTAAGATTTTTGTAGGATTCTTATCTGCTACTAAATTGAACTTCTAACACAAAGTAGTTTTAAAGAGAAGGATTTGATAGTAATTAATAGCTAAAAAGGAATATTTCTGTAGCTTTGGTTTTAATAAATGTCAAATTTGGTGTCTTTTATTTCTATAATCTTATGGTTTTAGTTTGTGCTAGGGCCAGAAGACAGTAACAATGATATTTGGTCAAGATTTAGCATGATCTAGACAAATCATGCTAAATCATCATCTTGTGTTTTTAGTAGTGCAGTTATACTGCATCTACTTGGAAAATATTGGTTAGTCCAAGGCAAGATGCAGAATTTTATTATTTTTGGTGCTACTTCTCTCTTCGAAGTTCTTCCTTAATTCCAAATGATACATAAATCTTGTCCAATTTTTTCCTCACCCTTTAAAGTGCCATTACATTGAAGAAAAGCCTTTTTCTTAACCATCTTAAGAAAGGCTTCTGTATATTGGCACAAGGACCCTAATTTACAGGAGGATATTTAGAGTGACAGGAAGGGCTGTGGCATGACAAGCTCTCTTACATATTAGATTATTTATCTTAAGGACCTGTTTGTGCACAGGCACAGGAAGAATCTTATCTGTCCTTCCTGTTCTTGGATTCATAGAATCATAAAATATTACATTTTTGAGGAAGAGACCTCAAGGATCATCTGGTCCAAACTTTCTTGGGAGAAGCATGGTCTAAACAAGATGGCCCAGCACCCTCTTCAGATGAATACTAAGAGTGTCCAATGTTGGGAAATGCACCACTTCCCTGGGGAGAAAATTCCAGTGGCTGATTGTTCTCATTGTGAAAAATTTTCCTCTTGTATCCAATTGGAATTTCCCCAGGATTATCTTGTACCCATTACCATCTTTTCCATGTGACTCCTTGTAAAAAGGCAGTCTCCATCTTCTTTGTAGCCACTCTTTAAATACTGGAATCTGGTGAAAACTTCTCCCCTAAGCCTTCTTTTTTTAAGGCTGAACAAACCCAATTCTCTCAGCCTATCCTCATACAGCAGGCTTCCCAGTCCTTTCATCATCTTTGTGGCCCTTCTTTGGACCCTCTCCAGCCAGGATCCCCAGGTGACTTTCTATATACATGCTCCCCAGCTGGGTAGATCCCGGTCTGTGCTGCACTCCTGGATTATGTTTTCCCAGGTGCCTGACCTTACACTTGTCCTTGTTGAACTTCATAAGGTTCTTGTTAGCCCGCTCTCCCAGCCTATCCATGTCTTCCTGCAGGGTGGCTTTCCCTTCTGTAGTGTCCACTTTTACACTTAATTTGGTACCATCAGCAAACTTCATCATTCAGATCACTTATGAAGATATTAAACAGTTTTGGGCCAAATATTGATCCCTGGAAGACCCCACTTGTGAAAGGCTGCCAGTTTGGAAAGAAGCCTCCACCATCTGGGTATGGCCTGTCAGGCAGTTCCCCACCCACCACATGGAGCACTTGTCTGGACTGTAGGAGGCTGTGGGGAACTGTATCAAAAGCCTTGCAGAAATCCAGGTAGACAATGTCCGCTGCTAACCCCACATCAACCAAGGAGATTGCTTTGTCATAGGAGACAAGCAGGCTTGTTCAGCACAATTTTCTCTTGGTGAATCCATGCTGGCTTTTCCCAGTCAGGTGCTTTATTTGACTTGTGATAGCCCCCAGGAGGATTCATTCCTTAACTTTCCCAGTGACTGAAGAAAGACTGATGAGCCTACAATTTTCTGGATCCTCCTTTAAAACGTTCTTGTACATGGGAGGTGACATTAGCCTTCTTCCAATCATCTGAAATGTCCTCTGGTCTCCATGACTTCTCAAGGATTATGGAGATTGACCTCACAGTGACATCAGCCAGCTTCCTTAACACCCTCAGGTGGATATTGTCAGGGCCCATTGATTTGTAAGGGTCAAGCTCCTGTAATAGTTCACATGCCATCTCTTCCTTCACTGATGGTAGGTCTGTGTTTGCATCAGCCTGGATTGTTGTTCCCAAGGTCTGGGGCCCAACAGTGCTGGTAAAGACAGGGGTGAAGAAAGTGTTAAGAATTTCTGCCTTTTCAGCGTTGTTGGTGACTAATTCGCCTCTACAGTGGGCCAATATTTTCCTTCTGATTCTATGGAGAGTTTTCAACAAAGGTGCAGCAGAGAGAGGATTACCACTATATTGGCTGGTGAGATACTTCAAGTGAAATTAATGCTTTCTGGTGTGTGCTTGGCCCTTATTTAAATTATTTCTATAAAGGGTTTAGTCCGATGACTTGAGACATCTCATTTGACTAATACTGATCCTTTAAATTATTCCTGCTTTTAAAATACAAATTCCTTCCCATATTGTTTTTAAATAGCGAAGATGTAACTACTGAATTATGTATTGACTTAAAGTGTGTGAGGTGTCATGCATTGATTATGATTGCATTGTGAACTTGATCAGGAAATTTTCATAATAATAATATAAGGAAGCTTTTCACCTTCTAATTGATTTTCAGGGCGATTAAATTAAGACCTTGTCTAAGTATGACTGTCCTTATCAATTACTGGCAGAATAGAGAAATTAAAGGATTAAAAATTTACGTGTGTTAAGATTCAGTATTTAAGGTCTAAAATCAATCAGATCATACACTGAATAATTCCATTATGACAAAACTATCATTCAGGATTAGACTGGTAATTTGGAGAAAAAAGGGCTGTCTGTACTAGTACATATGGGAAAAATTTAGATTGCAAAATTAAGCACCTAGAATTTAAGAAATGGAGTTGAAATAAGCATCATGAACATAATTCAACCTTGTTATTTTTATGCGTTATGATGGCATGTAATCAATTGATTAAAAACTAGCTTATCCATAGGTTCTGTGTGTGATATAGACCAGCTGTAGCTTTTAGAAAAATCTTACTGTTCTGTATATGGATTAATGTCTGTCTTGCTGTACATATCTAATTCTTAAGTAAATGCAGATTTATTTATTTTTTTCCTGTCCTAATATGACTGGAGTGTCCTAGCACTTTGTAATCATTGATATTCACTTTTACAATACTGATATTATGAGTTTAATTTTATGAATGGGTACTTTGGGTAAAGAAAAAATTATGCACTAATTTTGAACGCTCAGTTTTACATAGGTAGGACCTGAGTTTTTCAGAATAGTTCATTTGTTTAGAGTGTTCGCCGACCAGGGTTCAATTAGGAACACTTAACACTTCCAAAGATCTCTGTGGGGTGTTTAAATGCAAGCACTTAAGGAAATGGAGTGCCTAACAAGTGAATAACTCTCAAAAGTTTGATGTGGGTGATTTGCCTCACGTTGCATAAGAACTTTGTGGCAGAGGTAGGGACAGATTTCTCCAGAGTGACATTGAACTGCACTGGCTATGAAACTGTCCGTTCACTTTTCATACTCCCCTTCCTCTTTCATTAAACATCCACAGAGCACTACATCAGATAAGACAGGCTTCTGTGCACAAAATCCTTATTTGCTACATGAATTCTGTTTTAGTTGCTGAACATCATAAAATCCTTGAGGCAGATATCTTATGGGAAATGTATGTTTGTATAATTGGAGACTATATCACTACTCATCCTCTATTTGTGCATGCCTTAATTTTTTTCAGACAGTTTTGGTTTTGCATTTCCTAAATTTTGAGAGCTTACCTTTACAGACTTTATGTGGTCCAAATAGGTATTCTGTATACCATATTTTAAAAAATTCCAATGTCATAGGAGAATCCCAGACATATCTATCATGAGGAACTTTGCTGACTAATACAGATGTCAATGGGTAAAAAACTTTAATATTCATGAAATCTCTTTCTGATCTGAACTTGTAGAGACACTGACTACTGCACTTGATGATAATCTGCGTGTGAAGGATAGAGTACATGCTTTTCCACTGTATTCCGTGTTTACTAGCAACATATATTTTCAACTGGATTTGTAAGGAAAGTTTTTACTAGTGGTTATAGGTTCTCCTATTTTTCTGATCACTTTCTTGCTTTTTTTTTTTTTCATTTCTTTTGCTTTTTTGTCCTTTTCCTGTTTTGACACTAGCAATGAATTGTTTCTTGCTTCCCCCACTTTTTTTCCCCTCCTGGTTTGACCATTATAATATCCTTGATTGTCTTCCTTCTGTGTTCTTGAAGGTGTTATCATCTTTTTCTTTGTATTGCCAGGCTCCAAGTGGTAGAAAATTAAAAGGCCAAGAGAAAGACTCTTTGCCTTCCTTTCTACTGTCCTGCACACCATGAGAATTTGGTGACCAGCACCAATTTCATGAAAGAGCAATCTTAGCCCCTACATTTCTAAGATGCAAAGTCTGCAGGCAAATATAATTTTTCTTCAAGAATTTCTCTACCATCCTCTAGCTAACCATCCTGCAAAGAGCTACTTCCTGATATTGATAAATTTAAATTTCCATCTTTTTTTAACTAAGGATAACCACACTCTAACAAACTCATATCTCTGATCCACAGAAAGAAGGAACCAAAACATTTTTGTTATTTAAACTATAAGAGTGATTTAAGACAATTCTTCCAAGTAATAATGAACAAGTATTTGGCACGAAGCAAGTATGGTTATAAAAGATTCTCTTTTTTTACTTAAGAGAGAACATATTAGAAAAATTTCATGCAACAACGGTGTCAAGGACCTGGGAGGTAAATTTAGCAGTAAGTGCTGCTGCCATTCCGAATTTGCAGACCTTGGGGAGGAAGCATCATCTGCATCTGAGTATTAGTGATTTTTTTAATAAATGCGCTGCCTTAAAAAGTATATTGAAATTGCAGTATTTTAATTTGACTAAATCTTTTAAGTATGTACAGTTTCCATAGATTATAGTAAGCTTTGAGATAGGAAGGGATCCTCAGGAAACAGCACACAATGTTTTTGACACTAGTAACATGTAACTTCACACATAACTTGCTAGTGATTTTTCTCAGTAAGTGTATATTTAAAAAAAATTGAACTAAAGAGTATAACAGGTATTTGATTAGATACTGGTTAGATGTAGTTTGTAGTTTTGACTTGTGAAGTGTAATCCTTTTCCATGGTTTTGGGGCTATAACAATGCTGTCTTTGAAATCGGAAAACAATTATCTCTAAAACAAATTGTTTTTCAAGATGCTTTTCCAGAATGAGATGGAATTACACGTTTCTTTTCCAGAGTCCCTATCTTTTCTTCAATCTATTCATATTTTTCATTAAATGCACTGAACTTGATAGATGATCCTTAAAGCAAATGTAGATGGACAAAATTCTGACTTTAAATAACAGTGCAGTATAGCAACTGAGAATTTGGAATGCAGCTGTTAACCTAACTATTGGAATGAAAATGAAAACCTGTCAACTAATGTTGTTCTGGTATAAGGACTATTGAATATGGTGACAGAAATGTCATATAGCAAATTACTGGACGATTCATTGAGCTTGATAGTGAATTGTTGCATAACTTTTCTTTTTATTATTTATTTAAAGACATCATAGAGAATTATATACTGTATTGTAGAAAAATCTCAAAAAGTAATTCTACTCTATCTCTGTATATACCCAAAATGAGATTTGATCAAAAGTAGTTAGATCTGTGCTTACTGACTTAAGATCTATAATACCTTAAGATTAATTGGGAGTATAAATGGAGAAGCTGACAACCTGGAACCTTGACTTCTTAAAATTGCTGACCCAATTACTGCTAAGCCCTTTGCTGACATGTTAATATATCTCTTTAAACTGGTAAATCACCACCATTTCGGTGTATGCTAGAGTTGGTCCATTGGATGAAGGAAGATGTAAGTTTAATTTAAATAATTATTGACCTATTATGACCTTTTCATTTCACTTGTACTGCTCCTCTCAAGGTAAGCAATTATATTTTTATAGTGTTGGATGGTAATCAATGTACAGGAGCTATCTTTATTGATTTAAGTAAGGCCTTTGATCTGGTAATCACCAGCTATTGCTATCTGGGCTGGCCTTAACTATATTGAATATTACTACAGTTATTTGGTTTTAAAATATGCAGAATTTAGAATTGTATTAAGATGTTGCAAGCAAATAAAAAAATTTTTGGAAATCCATAAGATTTCACTTCATAGTCTTCCTTAGAAATTGGAAACAGATTATTTTGATTATATTATACAATACATGCCATTTTTAAACTTATAGCTAGTGGGAAAAGCCTGGCTTTTCTTTATTTTTTTAATTGCTATCCATATTGGACATTTTTGGGAGGAAGGTTAAGTTAATAGGTTGGTTTTCTGTAAAGTCTGTTTTATACTGTGAATTCAGAGTTACGAAGTTCTGTTCTTCCATTTGGGGCATGGAAACCAATCTGAAATTTTTATTTTATTTTTTTTTTTTAATGAAAGTGCACTTTTTGCACATACATTTTGTGCAATTTAAAAAACTAACAATATTCATATCAATATAGTTGGTAAGAATAATAATTAAAATATTGGACCTTTATCATAGCTTTGAGCAACCTGGTCTAGTGGGGACTGTCCCTGCCCATAGCAGGGGGGTTGGAACTCGATCTTTAAGGTCCCTTCCAACTTGAACCATTCTATGATTCTACGATTCATACTTTCATAGTTTGTAGGTGGTACTGGAGTATCTTCCAAAGCATAATCATACTCAACTAATTTGATCTCATCTTTTTCCTTACTCTTTTTTTGTCCCTACTTCTTCTTTACCTCTTCCCTAGCATTCTCTCTAGACATGCTTCTCTTTTTTTTCTCTTTTTTTTTCTTTTTTTTTTTTTCTCTCTCTTCTCTTTTGTTTTAATATATGACATTGGAAAGTCTGAGTAGATATGGGTTTAAACTGTCTTTATAAAGCTGTGAAATTTGTGATCACTTTGATCTGCTTCTCTACTGAGTTCCAGGGCCTCTATCCTTCTTGCTCCGGGAGTTTAGTCTTGCTCTGGTGAGCCTTGAAACTAACAGCAGTTGTTCAGAGAGGTCACCACCATAATGAGAAGGGCACTCTTGAGATATCTTGGACCACTTCCATGGATGGCCATGAAGATTAATATTGGAACCTTACATTTGACCTAATATTCTATGGAGAGTCTGTGTTGTGAGCAGAGCAAATGGGATGATGTGCTTGTGGCAAAGAGTGTAAATACAGCTACTGCCTTTTGGATTTTTTCTTTTTTTTTTTTGGTATGTAAGCTAAAATATTGCATCTTGTTCTTGCTTAAGGTCGTGAAGGTGTGAGTTGTTATGACCAGATGCATTCCTTAGAAACAGTGGCATAGTCTCTTTGGTAGTCATAGGTGGAAGAAGGAAGGTTTTTGGATGTTGCAGTCTCTGCCAGCCTGTGCTCAAATGGCTGGAACTTGGTGTTTGGAACTACGTTCATGAGGAAGTTGACGATACAGTAGAACTGATAATTAAGTACAACAATGTTCTTTCCAGCCTCCCAATTTTGTGATTTCATTACCTGTGAGACCCATAAAACTGTTATTTTGAAATAATTTGTTCTTTGTCTACTGAAAATGCATTTTATTCTTTCATTTCATACTTGCTCTATTTTGAGTTTGTGACTCATTCTTTGTTTGTAACTTCA
This sequence comes from Tringa tobata, assembly GCA_033628505.1. Classification (NCBI taxonomy): domain Eukaryota; kingdom Metazoa; phylum Chordata; class Aves; order Charadriiformes; family Scolopacidae; genus Tringa; species Tringa tobata. The sequence goes on along the minus strand of JAHREE010000287.1, from coordinate 10,630,877 downwards.
GAATTCTTCAGTCAGCGTTCTATATTTTTATCTTGTTTCATATTGCTAATAGGTTTAATTGTGCAAGCACACGGTACTACAGTTAGCTTAATCCCAGCCTTGTTGTTCAGTTACAATATTTTTTTCAGTCTGTTGGTCAAAGTCTAAATGAAATGGTGAGTAAAGGCTGGGACTGATCAGCAGGCTTAAAAGTTTTGCCTTAAGCCTTATCATGATCCCGTTTTAGGACTGCAGGAGTTCCGACTGGAATGGCAGGTGTATGCATTTGTGAATCTTTTAGTCTCTAAATGTCTATAGTAGGAGTATATTCCAATATAGCATTTGATTTTAAAATGATGTAGGTACTGAAGAAAATAGAATCCCTGTCTGTCAACATCGCTAAGAAATAAAGATAAAAATTACTCATTTTTTCAGCACTGGGATAATTCATCTTATATTGGTAAAATTATGTGGGTTTTTTTTTTCCTCCGGAAAAAAGAAAAAAAACCCGCACACCTTAAATTCCTTGGAACTGTGATAAGCCTTGAAGTCATAAAGGACATTGACTTGTCTTCTGTGCTGCTAAGGTCTTTTTTTCCTCTCTGTCTGGGGAACCTGCCAGACAGGTCTCTTTCCCCATCAGGAGAATTTTTTGTCCTGCTCAACATCTTTCTATACTCTTCCATTTTCTTTGGGAGTACTCTACCAAAGCTAAAAGGCAATATAAAAGCTTTAAATTTTTTACTTATAGCAATAATTTCACACTGGTGTTTCACACAGCTGTAAACCTTGTATCAAATTCTTTCTTAAAACTTTTTGTATTAAATAGCTATATGGGCAAAATATTAATTAATTTTACCTAATTCTACTATAAATATACACCAGTATGAAACAACATGTTCTCCTCAACAACCCTAACCCTAAACACATTCCCTTGGCCCCCCTTTATACCATGTGATGTTTTTGAGATTGCAGGATGGGGTTGTGATGAAAATTATGTCATCTGATTTTGGTACAGCACTGAGTGTACGATAGGTATTCAATACTGATGATAAGAAAAACAGGCTGCCCCATTTCAAATTAAAACTATTGAACCAGGTCATAACTGGATATATGCGCTCTTAGGACTATAGTTGCTGATCTGAATTTCTGTCTTGCCACAAAAGCTCATCCAGCTCTCATAGGGTACCAGTTTATTAACCATTCCCTAATACACATTGTAGGTGGCAGGTGCTAGAGTCTTTGTCATTGTGCCCCAAGGCTAAGGCACTCTGCCTGAAGATATTAGATCAGCCAATTTTATCTGTGTTTATAAAAATGGCATTTCTATTTTCTCAAGTCTTCCAGGTAGCCACAGTGAGCTCTCTAATTCTTCACACACACCCCCCCCCCCAAGACTCACAGGATATTAATCATATGAAGTTATTTTAGACATTTATATTACGTTGCAAATATTTTTAAACTGATCATATACAGTGTACAGGGAAAAGGGGAAGCATGAGCGAAAAAAAAAATAATCTCTTGGTCCATCGGGTAAATTTTCAGTACAATATACGAGCATTTAGCCACACAAGTCCCATTAATGTTAATGGTCCCAAGCTTTCTTTTATTCATCACAGCACTGATTGCACTTGGTCAGCTCTTTATCAGTTTGAAATATTGACAGTAGGAGGAGGCGTTCCCTTAGTCAGGCCTGACTGTTGCAGTGCTCTTTTAACTTAGTCATCCTGCAAATGCTCCTATAAATGGATTTATTTCAGCAGATCCAAAATATATCAAGCAGATCATCTTACCCTGGTGCTCGCCTCTTTGCTTTGGCTCCAATTTGCAAGAGCACTGATTTTAAACATTGATCATTACTTATAAAGCACTTTATAGTTTTGCACCATCTTATTTATTAAACTAGATTGTTTCCTCTGCTGCTGCTGAAGTCCTATCTTGATCTTGTTAAGAAGTGATTATTTGTTCTCTGGGGTTCTGATTATGATTTAGGTTATAAAACAAGGCTATTCTCAGAAAATATGTTGGCCACAATAACTCAAGATTTCTAAAATTTCTGCTATGCAGCTCTCCTTTTCCTTTAGTGATCTGCATGTCTACTTCAAAATTCTTTCAGTGCTTTCTGCAAATGATACTGTGCTTACTATAATTATTGCACAAGACATTTTTCTTTTTTAGTTGTATTCTGGCTTTGTTTTATTTGTTGGAAAAACAGGCTTTTGAGGGTCATGCCTTCTGCTTTCTTAATATTTTCAAGGTATCTTTCTCTGCTGTCCTGTAAAATCTGTGCAATGTTGTACAAGCAAATAGTTGTAGCATAAAATATTTCCCTATACTAAGCAAGGGGAGGGAACACTACAGAAATATATTGCTGTTCTAGTCTTTGATTCCAAGAGTCATTGTTACTTATACTGTTGGCACTCCTCAGTGCTGTATAGGATGGTATTCTTACGGAGTTCAGAAAGGAACACACTATCTACTTCAGGGGGAAATAATCAACATTTCATCTGCTACTTTGTATCAAAGCATATCTGTTTAAAATCCTTTGTTCTGACCATGCTTACATGGATGTAAATTGGGATTAGTGTTCTTATTCTAGGTTAGTTAAGAGTTATAACAACTGATGCTTAGAGTGGAGTGTGTTCTCATGTTTTCTCCTGAGTAAAGAAAAAAATTGGTTAAATAGTAAATAGTGTCACATCTTTATATAGAACATTTTTTTCAGGCTTGGTAATTAATACTGCTCTTTTATTTTGGCTTACTTTAAATGTTTCTTGATTTACTAAAAATGAAACTTTGCCAGCAGAGGTGCCATTACTAACAAAATGCATTCTCTTTCTTCTGTAGTAAATAGTGGGAATTTTGGTGTAGTGGAGTTTTAGCCCTTGGGGTTTTTTATTTTCTGCATTTTCAAGTCATTTGGTGACTTGCTGCAGAGACAGGGAGGGAGGAGGGGGAATCTATTTACACAAATTACAGTCTTTGTTCCCATCAACCTTCATAATTGGATGAAAAAAACGAAGGCTAGAGTGGCAGGTACAACTATCCCAGGTAATATCTTTTGAATCAGAAACAAATTAAGTGAATTGCTGAATGAGGATGAAACCTTTTTGGGAAGATTCAAGGAAGGAATAGGGGATAAGTGTTTTTAGAGAACATCTACCATTGGGAAGACTTACTGCATTGTAGAAGAAAAAGAGTGCTTTATCTTGGGATCAAAGTCATCCCTTTCATCAAAGTTTTGGCACTATTCAGAGTGAGTTCCTTCACAAAAAAAATTGCACTTTTAATTGTTATGTCTTGGAGGTTTTGCTCAGTATTTTTAAAAGATGGAATTTATTATAAGGATACTGCCTCTGCACTCTAACTTTCAAATTTAGCTGTTTCTCCCATTTATTTTGTTCCTTTAGGATTCTTTAATCTTTCTTCTGTCTGTTTTATATTTTTCTCTCCCAAGTTGTTCCTATGCAGTGATCAAAATATGCCATTTTGAGCTACTTATTCCAAACCCAGGTTAGATTGTCACATTAGCATCATTAATTTTCAAAAATTTAGGATATTCCTGTGTAAACTTGGTTATGCTACTGAGCTGCATGCTTTAAGGGGAAAAAATTAGCTGAATGGGAATCCTGGGTGAAGCAAAGACTGCATAATTGGTTTTATGCCAGACCTCCTGCCTTTACATAGGCAGGAAAGGGCCAGGGAAATGTCAGAGGTGGAAATCAGGGCATCGCAGCACTCCTGCAGAATTGCAAAGCGACCACTGCAGCCAGGCTGAGAAATGGCCAGCACTCAAGGTTGCTTTAAGACAGAAATGCCCTGTTCTTCTGGCTTTATAAGCCACCAACCGAAATCTTCCTACACCTAAGAGCCTCAGGATACCTACATCAAGTTATGGGAGGAAATATGTGAATAGTTCGTAAGCAGTCCCTCCCCAGAGCTCTTACAGTGGGACGGGACTGAGCTGGGTATAAGGTTTCAGGGTACTTCAGAGTCAGCCTTGGTACTCCAGTACTTCCCTTCCTTTCTGTAGCAGTTTGGGATCTGGGTTAACTGGCAGCCCCGTGCCTGAAAGCCCTGCTCTCAGCTGCTTGATGCAGCAGCAGTGTTGCTGCGCCCACGTCGTTGGGAGCCCCATGCTGTTCAAGAGCCATTTTTTATAGAGGCTTTGTTAGAATTTTTAAGTGCATCTGTAAATAAGTTTTTTGCATTGTTAAGGCTGAGGTAATTTTTTCCACTTTCCTTACACTGCCCTAGCATTGCAAGCAAAACTTTAAAAAAATCATTGAGAGTTAAAGAAGCTGGCTCTCATCCCAATATTCACACTGGAAACAAAAGAATATAAAGTGTCATACTCCTTAGTAATGCTGTATGTCCAATCACCCACTTCTGGATTTAATATATTACAATATTGTAATCAATCAATGATTTTCTGTATTGCAGAAAGTCTCATACTTTGAGTGAAAGGAAGAGAGAGAAGAAAAAATTATCAGTGAATTTTGCAGGACAAAAGAGGAAATTTCCTTATTACCATCATTCAGAATTAGTCATGTATTCTGTAATCACTCATGTTTTAAGCAATAATGTAAAAATCAACACAAAGGCAGGCTACAACAAAGTGGTCCTTAATTCAAAAATCCCATAAGGAACTAAAATTCTGAGAAGATGGCATAGGATCAATCAATAACTGCCTGAAAACATCACAATACATGGAGGCTAAATGACATCATGCTATGTGAAAAAAATTGTTAGGGAAAGTAGTTTCAATATTGTCCTTATCCCTTTTTATTTAGATTAATAAAATTGGTTGAATTTTAAATCTTTACATGCTTCTTTTATATTAGGAACAAAAAGTTGAGAGTGTCTGCCCTAAAGAATTTACAGTCTAAGTGTAAGACAACATCAACTACATATACACAGAAGGCAGCAAAGGGAAATTTTATGGAAGTTCTTTTTTTAATCCTTGTGTTTTGGCAGTTTAATTTAGTCCTTGTTTAATGTTGCAATTTAACTTACATTGGGTAAACAGAATTATGAGTATTTAATAAATGTTATGTGCTGTATCAATTTTCTGTCATTATAATTTTCTGTATTCCTCATCACTTTCTCGTTTGCTTCAAGTTGAATCTCTGTGTAATTGTGCCCTTTATTTAAGTCCTCAGAGGTTGAGTTACATGGTGATTCATACCATTGAAATGTCTTTATTCATGCTTATTTATGGATCACCTTTTCCACTGGTTGCACCAATGGATTCAGTTCAGAATTTAGAGATATACTTAGATTCCTTCAAGCATCGATTAGAATCATGAGAAAATCATGAACTCCTTACCATACATGGAAACACACTGAAACATGAACAGATATCACTGCTGGAGCTGCTCTGTGTTTCAGTTGGCGTATTACTTTTTCATTTGCATCCTGACACACCGTGAAAAATCTCAGCTCAAATGCTCAGCTGAGGAGCAACTAGCCCACCTGGGTAGGAGGAAGGCGTTACTTCTGTGTTCCTCTACTGCCAGCATTATTTTGTACTGTCCTGATTGCTCGGGTAGGTGAGCTCACGCAGGATTTAGCATAATATCTGGCTATATCTGTCCCCTATGAGGCATATTTGTCACATTAGCTATATTACTGGATGTAGTACAGGATTTTTTCCATACCGACCACATACCACTATAATGCTTTCCTAAAAACTAAAGGAGAGGAGTTGGAGATTGAGTTGTACACTCTGAAGGTATTTCTTAGTGTGTGAATATTCAGCTGATAGAGAAGTGCTATTTCATTACTGGAATAGTTTTGTTTTATGCTTCTGTATGTGCCTAGCTCTTACAGTGAGTGCAGAGGTTTGATTCTTGGGAATAAGCCAGACTACAAATTGAGATGCAACCTCCACAGCTGGCTTACTGCACTGGGTCATGTTTTCTGTGGCACATTCTTTACAGAAGCTGAGCAGAGAAGGTTGGTGAATTTGGTCAATATGACCTTAATGTATGATAAACAACATGAAATCTCCTCTTTGATTATTAGGATATATTCTTATGGTGACACACCATGAAAGGAAAAGGAAATGATAACAGCGATGGATGCTGAACTACTGCTACAAGGTGGTTCTCCCCCCCTACCTGCCCTTCCCCTGTTCTGTTTTCAAAAGTGGTCCAGGGACTGTGACTAGTAAATGCATGATAAAATCTTCTGTGCATTTGGAAACATTAGTGAGAATCAGCAGGGAGCATACATATGCTAAAGTAATTTCGAAGAGAAAATTGCTCGATTTCGTAGCTTCCCATGCAGACTTGCCTCTGTTTTCTGCATATTGTAGATCATGCACAGTAGTTTATTTTTATGGTAACAGAACCAGCATGTTAGCTTTATCCTGTTGACTTTCATGCCTCTAATCACATGGTCATTTAAAGATAGCGGGGCCGAGGCCATCTTCCAGCATCACAGCTAACCCTACGCGTCCAGTGCAAGAGAGGTTGGAGTGAACTTTTCTATTCCTATTCTGTCCTGATCTGTAAGGGTGAGGCTTTCACTAAAACCAAACTTGAGGTGTTGAAGGTAGTGTTTTGGTAGCTGTGGATCATATGCTAAGTAAAATATTCTGTGTAAGTGCTACGAAGTACTTGGATATGTTTTCAGTAAATATTTCATGTGAGACTCCATAAAGCACTTAATTTACAGAGTGTAAATCAACAGGTACAGACGCAGAGGGATAACAGAAAAAAATATAATGGAATATTATCAACTCTTTCAAAGCAGGACCTGCTGAACTTTCAAGGTGCAGTTCCATTAGGTGGCAAATGCCTTAGAAGGCAATGAGTTAGCCTTTACAATCACCTAAATTGATGGAGGTTGAGGAAGTAATTGTTCACTGTCAGCAGGTATGTCATGGTATATCTAGCACATTCTCCTGAAAACGTGAGAAAAGTGAGTTTGCTATCTATATATAAACTTGCAGCTGATTATTCCATTGAAATCCTTTTATGAACTTAGTTCCTACAAATAAAACCAGTTTTAGGTTTCCTCTGGAGAAGGTCATTATGTCCATAATAGAGGAAATACTGTCACAAATATTACAAGATGAAAATATTATATATTTCTTTCAGTTCTTAACTTGGCAGTTTTGTTGTGGTTAATTGGTCTACCTTAAAACTTGGATATGTTGTCAGCTTTTTTGCAGTTCTGTGATGAGTAGCATTTGTGGCTGAGTTTGTAACTTGAAACTATGCTTTTTGCTGAGTATTTGCTCTGTGGTGTTGTATTTCTGTCTAAAAGGGTTAGACTTTTTTTTCCTCCTAGTTACATTTCCATTTTTGTCCTGTAGTATTCCTCAAGACACTCATTAGCTTATTTTAGTTATTCCTCTGTTCCATATGTACGTTGTCTAATCAATAAGCTTCTTCACTTGCCGCAGAATTTCCACCTTAGTGTGCTTCCAGCTTCTGTGATGCTGTGTGATGAGATTTGGCCTTGGCTAGTGCACTGTTGTCTAAATTTGCTGTGTTTCAGATCATTACACTGACTTTAATTTTGATGTATTTGCATTTTACTCAGCTCTAGTCATACTCTTTTTCCCTTGATCAGTTAAATTACTCTCTGTGCAGTGTTACATTTGTACTACTGCTGGAAATACTAACTTAAAGGCTTATAATTGAAGTGCTATTTACAACTACTGACCTCCAGCTCATTTCTGATTTCTCTGTGATGTTGACCTTTTATAGATTGCACTGTTGTAAATCTTTGAAGTGATTCTTCTTGTCATCATATTTCTAGTAATTATGATTTGCATTGCATTAACACCTAGAAGCCTCTCCCACCTTACCCTTGTTGCATAAGATGACCTTTTTTATGCACTGATTCACATACGGGTAACAGAATGCAGTTCTTTCGCTAAAGAATTTAACCTGAAATGAAGATGAATGCTTGCCTCTATTTCCATACTTTAAATATCATATTTTGAATTAATGAAATTGCTTGGAAATAATTCTTATTCCTAGAAACTATTTTCTTCCTTTTCTAACAAAATCAGAGCCTGTTGAACTTCTTTCCAGGCTACGTAAAGATAAATAAATGAAAATAAAGATTACAGGTATTATTTGAGAGAGACCACATTTCAGTAAAACTTTCTCAGATTTTGTTCAAGTACAATAATAACAGCAAAGAAAGTATTAGCTGAATATTGGGCTGATGTTTCCTCCTTGTTCATATTTCACTTCAATATTAAGAACAACTCAGAAACAAACTTGCAGGTGATCTTTACCCCAAGCATGACTTGACTCCTAGAATTTCATGATTACAGGCATTACAGTATGTACATGGTAGCTGTGCTCTGAAAAAATAATGCTGTTTGGATATATGCCTGTTGTATACTGTCCCAAAGTACACAAGTGGAAGACAGTTTCAATTATGTTTCTAGGCTTGCTTAATAAATGAATTTGAGTCAGGATGCTAGTTTTTTAAATTATTGTATTACTTAAAACCTCTGTGTAAACAACTGGATGTTGACTCTAATGGCACAGGAATGCTCACAGATAATGGAATCATCTGCACCTCCGTGTCAGGTTTCACATATATGATCTATATCATATACGATCATGTATGTTTTCCTGAGTTCTTCATTTAATTATTTAGATAAATATAAGTGGACTATCCAGTTCCTTTTGGGTCTTGCTAAACTGTCAGATACTTCTTGTGTCAATATTTTGCAGATTGTCATAATGATGTTTCTCTTTTCACTTGAAGTTCTGTAGTGCTTGTGATAAGATACATCTTTGCTTTGAACTTCTTCCTATTCTCCTTGAACTCTGTTGTTTTGAGTGTTGGAAAGCTGCTCTGCTCCCTGTCTGCCTTTCCTAGACAATCATATATGTTTGTATTATGTCTTCTTCCCTGTGCACTAAGTGCGGCAATCTATTCTTTTTCGCTTTATGTTCATCTCAGAATATTCTCATGCCATGATCAATCTTGATCTGAGGTGGTTTTTTTTTTCAAGAACTACTTTGTATAAATACAAAATCTTTAGTGTACAAAGTATGGTTTATTTATCTTTTCCATGGTATAAAGAACTGATTGGACAGGTCTGGAACCGCCCAATTAATTCCAAACTGCAACTGCTGCTGTGCAGAATAATATTAATATGGACTGAGAATCTGCTCTTTAGGGAGGTCTTGTGATGTTCTGCATAATATGCAGTATTTGGAAAAGGTTAGACTAATACCCTTTTTTTGGATATATTAGTGTTTCTCAAATGTCAGTAAATACCTAGTGTCTAGGTAATTTTTCTGAATACATATGGGCATTTTGCTGATTTTATTTATATTTAAGACTATGCAGAACAAAACAGTAAGGAATTTTTCAAACATTACAGAACTTTACAGAAGTGATATTGGCCACCATTCTTCAGGAAGGAATATGGAGGCAGGGGTTTAAATGATGGCTCCTGGGTGACATACCTCAGTCATTGGCTGAGTACAAACTCAAGGTCTCCTAGTTTTGAATCTCTTGATTTAACCACTAGGTATTACACTATTCCTGAAAAAGCATCACCGTGTAAGTGAGGGGATAAAGTGCTACTAATACATCAAATCTTATCAAATGACTTTAAACTTATCTTAGCTTTCTTTTCACCAAGGTTCGCTGTAAATCTTTCTTACTAGGGAATAGCAGGACTTGTGTCCTTGCTAAAAGGAGAAGATTGATTTGCTATATTCATATGGAACCAGCAGATTCCTATGAGTATGCAATAATGAATTGGAATATCCTATAGCTTTTACCCCTGTGCAACACTTCAGGAGACCTTAAGGACTGGAATGTGTTACAGAAGTCCATTTGATAGAAACTTATAAACGTGTGTCTTCTGCATAGAATAACAGCATAACACATCTTTTAGTATGTGCAATATTCTTATTCTTCAAATGCTCTAATTGATTGTTCATTGGGCTCAGTCAGCCAAAAGTGGAGAGAAACTTTGTACAGACATCATTAGTTTTTCTCCATTTAAAGATTAATCATGAAGAGCTCTGGCTCTTTAATTCTGTAATTTGTATATTTAATGGGCTGCTGCAGAATCTATGACAGTAATTAGCATAGCCTGAAAACTCATTAATACGCAACAACATGATTAATGCAGCATTAATGCAAACATGACTGAAGTTATTTGGGTTATGTAGTAAGAAGATTAAAGCTAAAATGTCCTGTTTGTTTTACCAGTAGTGGGTATAATGGGGTAGCAAGTAAAATAAGGAAAAATAGGTATCAGATTAGTCATTTTAGTGTAAAAGAAATTTTCATTTCTCATTAAGAGGATTTGGGGGTTTGCCTAATAGTTGGTTTCCACAAGAGGTGTTATATATTTCCCCCTTTCATTCATTTATCACACTTACCAAATTCTTTGTTTATGCTTGTTCAACCTTTTAGTTCGACTTAGGTTTTTTGGAGTTTGAGGTGTTAAGAGTGTGTGTGTGTGTATATATATATAGTCTTCGAATCGTGTCATTCTGAAGTTAGACTTTTTCAGAAGATGGGGGGTTTGGACAGTCTAATTTTAAAAACAATGGATTTTTAGCTTTTCCTGATTTTACTATCATCACAAAAGACAAGTGGTTGCTGACCTGCAATTGGACACTCTAGTTACAGTTTGGATGCCCCATCCCTGGAGGTGTTCAAGGCCAGGCTGGGTGGAGTTTTGAGCAACCTGGTCTAGTAGGAGATGTCCCTGCCCATGGCAGGGGGGTTGGAATTAGATGATCTTTAAGGTCCTTTCCAACCTGAACCATTCTGTGATCAAAAAGTGTGAAAAACTCTTTGTATTCAGCAGAGGTTGTTCATGAGTACGTTCAGGAAAGTGTCAATGTGAGCTTCTTTTCCCAAATCCCACTCTTCGTTACAGGAAACTGCTTTAAATGCTCATCCATATTTGTGAAGTCTCCCTTATTTTTTTGAAAGGTGCTTTTTCTTACTAAAAATACATTTTAAAATGTATTTTAGCTTTTGTAATGACGCGTAGCATGCAGAATCACTCTCACAGAGAGAATAATGATTAAATAGTAACTCAAAGGAAGTGTATAGTAACTGAGAGTTTTCCTTCCCATCTACCCCCTCCCCAGTTAAAAAGAAATTTTGTTTTATATTATGTGGGAAAATGTACTTTGATTAGGCCAGAGCATTTGTACACAGTCTCTATGTTAAGTAAACGCTTAACGTTTGTCATCCTGAAGGGACTTCTGAGAGCCCAATGCTGTAGTCAAAATTTTATATACAATTTCTATTTGTTTTAGTTGGCGTTATGCACAAATAAGGGCTTTAGTAAGCATAAAAAGATCACTTTCCTTGCTGACAATTCTCTGTTCATTTGATTGAGATGTACAGTTGTATAATTATTTACACCATATAACAATATAAGTAGAATGGAAATGAAAATTGTGTTTGTACAATTGTACAGTTCTGGGAGAAATCGCACTGAAAATGGATATGCTTCACTGATTATGCAAAATCAGTTTCTAATAATGTTTTGTGGTTTTCCAGATATTAGGCAGGTTTGGATTTTTATTTTTTTTCCAATTGTAATGTACGCTGTTTTCATTTTACGGTTTCCTAAGTCCACAAAGAAAATGTCCATAATATGGTAGGTTATCTAATTATTGTTCTTACTTTTTAATCTTATGCATACGGGTTGGGATTTGATGTATTTATGAAAATTAAGCTGACAGTGTTCTTGCTGACTGCTTCCAGGTTGGAAATACTTTTATGTGGCTGTTCTTGTCACTTTTGGACAGATTTATTCATGTGTTTATATATAGGTTTTGGTGAGGGAGTACGGGACTTTTGAGACTTGTAGAAACTTCTACGTATTTAATGAGTCAATAGCGTATATTTGTTGGGTATTCTGAGTACAACTCTGAACATCTAGTTGTAGAGAAAGGTACTTTCCAGGTATTTTAGGTGAGTGCATGGGACAAAGAAATTAATTTTTCAGTAGGTCACTGCTGAAATCTCTCTACAGCTGTTACTGTAGAAGATGTCTTCAGTTGCCTTGCCCCTCTGCCTGCATTTTCCTCTCAACTCCTCTTCCCCAAAATTTCAAAAAGTCAAAAGACATTTTTTGAATACTGTGAATTTATTCATATTTTGAAATGTTTGTTTGTTTTTAAAAAAAACAACAAAACAAACAAAAAAACCAAAACAAAACCCCAAACCCTGAATTCAATTCAGTTAAATTGGAAAGATGTTTCACAGGAAGCAAAATTTCTTTAGTATAAAATTGGTCAAAACCAATTTTATACTGCTTATTTTACAAGAAAAAATTATTAGCATCAGTCAAAAGTGATTTTTATTGCTGTAATAATTATAAATTATTAGTATATGTTATCCTAATTTGGGAGCTTTCCTTATTTATTAATATTTTCCTCCTGACGACCAACTGCCTTTTCTAAACTAAAAATAATCACGTGTGCTCTGTAAACTTACTTTAAGAAAAAAAACACAACCTCTAAAGAGTATGTTCTTGCCTGTTAAATACTTTTGTGCAGATCTCGCAAGCTATGTTGAATTGCAGCAGAAGAATCCGAACCCAGAAGTGAATTTGAGACTGAATCAGAAATGTTGATGAAGTTCTCAGACTTGCAAACCTTACATGAGGGTGACAATGAGGGGATATAAAAATAGTTTCATATACATTTTCTGAATTAGACAAGAAGCTCAATTCTGACTTATCTGACATTACTATAATAGTAGATCTTTTTCATTTTAGTATCAGCCTGTTTCTAAAAGGAAGTCTCAGAATAGTGTGCACATCACAGGGTAACAGGCTGATATTTCTGCTCAGTTTAATGCCTTTAAAATGCCCACACGTTCACATTGTCATTCCTCTAATAACTTGGATGTGCCATCTATGAAACTAGGATAAAAATCTAATCACAATCCACTACTGCATAAGGTGAAGCTATGTAGATCCTTATAGAAGGATAGTCTGCCCTAACACACTTTGGAAAAAGTTAAAAAAAAATTAATAATAATATTAGTAATTTCCTTTTATTACTGTGTTTTCCTCTTTCTGTCTTTCATGTTCGCAATGCTGGTATTATGTTTTATACAATGCCATTATAATTTAAAAAATCAATTACAGAAATTGAAGAAAATTATTTAATTATAATTAAAGGAATTCTGACAGCTTCTCTAATTGCAGCTATGATTTGAAATTATTTTGAATTATTTACATTAATGTTTAATTTGTAGTAGAATTTCCTGTTGTTTTTTGCCCCAGAAATGATAACAACACCTTGTGAACCAATCCTTTTTGTCATATAAGAACTCACCTAACAAGCCTGTTTGAGTTGCAATTCAAGATTTAGTTGATTGAAAGTACATTCCTACTATGCTTCACAGATGGTCCTGTTTTCCATCCAAGATTTAGTAGCCACAGTAGTGTGGCTGAAATGCGGTTTCCGTATACAACAAATTACAGAAGTAATTGTTATGTCACTATTTATGTTCCTATTTATCTGTTACATCTAACATTGAAGTTAAGGTTTTAGTCATGCATAGTAGACACAAGTCTTTGAGAAATTTTCTTCCAAAATTCTCCCTACCTACCCCTTCTCCCCCCCCGCCACCCAAAAAAAAAAAAAAAAAAGTGTTTCTGGTGCTCCAGTGCTATTTTTCAACTTCTTTGAAACTTTTTGGATTTTCAAAGGAAATCTTTTTGTACTAAGGTTAAGTAAGATCCACTTTCAGTTCTCAGTGTAAATAAGGAAGAAAAATTACATTGATATAGCTGTTACAAGTCTGAATGGGATTTCTGGCTATGTTTTGTTTTGAACATGAGGTCCGACTTGGACTTGAGAAATATTTTCAAATATTTTTTTTAAGGAGTAAATTCCTATGAAAAATACTAATTTCATAAGTTTATATCTTCCAGTAAAAAATATTATCTATGGGGAAGTAGTTTGCTTAATACTTGGTTTCTCCACTTCTATAAATGCAAGAAAATACTAACATTGAGGTTTGAAAGCACTTATTTAGAGCTAGCTTGTAGGAACTTTCTTATCTAATGAGAATCTCCATAGACACCTGAACTTAACGGGGCAGAGTCCCTTTCTGAATTATATAATAGGTGACAAATGAGTTTGGAATTTGCTGCTCCTGATTCATCAATACTTTATATGAAGCTATGGCAAATCTACAGGCAGGAAATAAGCTTTGTGAGCCTCTTCAATATCCACAGAAAAAAGGAAGCTCCTGCATAACATTTGAAAAATTTTAGAATTACTGCAATATTGCCAGTATGAACCATTTAATTTATATTTTCTAACACAACATTATAAAATAATGCTGCTTTCTCAGAAACTCAGTTATTTTGTATTTGTCCTTGTGAATTAGGTGTGAGGAAGGCTCATTGAGTCTTCAGAAATGTCTTTTGGCAGCTTGATAAAAATACTGGCAGTTTGTTAAATTAATGGTGCTCTTCAGTGCTGGGATCAGAGGCCACCAGTCTCAGCCTCTCCAGCAGATACTGCAGCTGGAAATACCTGGAACCTCAAAGTTCAACAATAACGGTTATTTCTGAGCCAGGCAAAGCTATGCTTTTCCTGAAGTAGGCACAGTGTTTGTTGAGTTTTTTACCTGGTGGGCATTACTTATTACTTTTTGCAGGCATTTTAATAGCATGACTGATTTTTCATTGCCTAGAGAATATGATTTATATCTGTGAGTGCATCATGTGATTTGCATGAAAACGTTTATGTGATTAAGGAATGTGGTCAAAGTATATTTCTTATGGGTATAAGTAATTAACAAGCATGATCTAGTATGAACATGCATCAAAATTATAATTCTCTATTTTTTTTAAAATATGGATGCTGTCTACAAGAAAAACTTTTGTCACTTACTGTTTTTCTGCCTGACATGAGTGAAAATGTGTGTGAAAAGACTGAATAGTTTGATGGAGTTGGGTAAAACCCAGTAAATTATCCTGTTCTCTAAAAAGCATTTTACGCAGAAATGTCATGGAAGTGTGTAGTACAGGTAGGTGTTGCTATTGGTGCCTTTTCGTTTCCTTTTGTAAAAAGAAATAGTTCACTAATGGCACAGCTCCACCATAGACTCAGCCTGTGATGTCTGGATTTGCACGTTGGAAAGTTGGGCCAAATTGAGCATATGGTTTTGTAATTTTCTTATGTGTTTCTGTAAGATGATGTTCCAGGAGATAGCTTAAAGGAAAGATGTTATAGTCAAAAAAGATTGGTGGTTATCCAAAACTTGTTTATGCATAATTATCCTTCTCAAAACAGGATGCATAATATCTGAATTGTTTCATTAATGTGTCCTTAGAGAGTTAGTCAGTGAGTTTGTACCATGGAAAACAATATTCCAATATTTACAAGCTGATGAATTCAGCTATTGTTTTGATATTTTATTTGTGGTTAAAAGTAATGTAAGAAAACTACTATTTGTTTCTTGTATGTCATTTGAATGACATTTCATGTGCTGAGACAAAATTTTATCAGACGCCAAACAGAGGACTCTTGATAATGATCTGGAAAGTTCTTAATTAAGCTTCATTCAACAATTATGCCTTGGGATGTGTCTAATTTTCATTAAAACTTTTTCAAGAGTTCTTTGTGCACATAGATATATGTATTTATAAAAAGAATAGATAAAAACATACATATAAATAAATGTGCGTGTATGTATCTACCTTTTTGAACCAAACCCCTGCTATTCTTCATAGAAATCCTTCCATGTAGGAATGTCATTCCTACTTTACGAACAGAAATAAACTACAAGTAAAAACCCACATGTAAAGCACCAACTATTAGAATAGTATGCTAATATCTGAATTACTTTAAGAAGTTACTGAACAGCATAAGTCATAATTGCGCATCTTTTTTTATGGGTGAGTAAGGGCTCTGAAATCACAGACATTTCTCTCAAAGGCTGATTCAGTCTGGATTAATAAAATTTCTGCTGTAATGACTGGCAGGGGTTTTAAGTGAACAAAACTTCCATGGTTTTGGCATGCCATTTTACTGCTGTTTTTAAAACAATTTTTTATTTGTAATGGCACTATTAGAATGCGTAAGAATTATTTTTGGCATTAACCATCTGTTTGCTTTTTCTAACCAGGTATTAAAGTGAAATTTAGAACCCAGGAACCTGATGGTTTGATTTTTTTCTCTGCATCACCTGGGAATCAAGAGGAATACATTGCACTTCAACTGAGGAGTGGGCGTCCTTACTTTCTTTTTGATCCACAGGTACAAATAAGATAGGATCCAATAAAAATAGCTTTGATTATTCCTTCAGTACTTCTTTACATACTTATTCCTTTTCTAATTATTGTTTAATTGATACAAGTTAACTGGCTGTTCAGAACTGTTAGGTAACTGGACATTTTGGGGAGAGAAACACTAAAACACTAAAGCTTTGCTCATTTTTTGTTTTGTTTGAGCTTTTATGGGTTGGGTCTTTTTGTCAGTACCACTGAACATTGCTACAGCTTAAAGTACCAGGACTTCAAAGGTGAGCAGAACTAGTTTTTGAATTAGCAAATAAAAGTTACATATATTTTTAGTCAAT
Organism: Tringa tobata; assembly: GCA_033628505.1. Taxonomy (NCBI): domain Eukaryota; kingdom Metazoa; phylum Chordata; class Aves; order Charadriiformes; family Scolopacidae; genus Tringa; species Tringa tobata. The sequence goes on along the minus strand of JAHREE010000287.1, from coordinate 10,614,323 downwards.
TATTTTTAAGCGTCCCATCTTGAGAGTTTGTCTTTTCCTACTGAAATTAGTGTCTTGCCATTAATGTGATGAATGTAGTCTCTCGCTTCTGGTAATAATGACCATAGCAAAGACATAAATAATGAGGAAAATATTATCAAATACATTCCACAAAGTTAAAAACAAGTCCACATTCCTTGCATTTCTGTTTGGGTATTTTCTGTTTTCTCTGCACCCCAAAATTGTATCTCCTCCTGGAATAAAAAATAATTACTGAGTCAGTTATACTTTGTACATACGCAAGAAACTCTAAGTAAATATTGGATTTTCTAATGATTTTGACAGAATTTAGTATCATATGTATTCATATATGTGCATCCTCTTTGTAACTACCTTTGTGGTGCTGGAAGGCCTGGTTGCTCTATCAGTCCTATCTTCCTTCATGCCTCCGTGTATAATTATGTGATTGGCATCGTGTCTGCTGCTCTGTGGGGTTGAACAGAAATGCTTACTGGTATAAAATGGTGTGTATTTAGAGATTTGACAATCCACTGTTAACCTTTGCTTCCTGAGTTCTACCATGGTCTGGGCACTGGTGGCCCGTGATCATGCAGAGGTGTTGTGGAGAAGTGAAGCTCCTCAGCTCCAGAGAATCTGTAGAGGAGGCATGGTGTTGCACGGAGGCTAGTGTGTATGAGATCCCCTTGCTAGAAAACATTAACTCTGCTTCTATCCCCAAGATACAAATGTCTATCACATCCACTGCATTTACATGCAGGCATTATCTTCTTTTCCTTGTTGCAAACTTAATCAGTGTGTACTTCAATTTTTGGGACCGGGCTTAATATTGTTGTTAACATTGTCCTCATCCACAATTTAATAGGTACTAGTTCTGTTTCATCTCTTTTATATTTACACCTTCACTTAACTGAAAATTATTTCTTATTTCCTTTGTAAGATCTTTCTAGATAGAATAGTTTGATTTTTTTTTTTGTTGTTTGTTTTAAATGGGAGAGGGTACCTTTCAACTAGCATGTTGGTGCTTCAAGGGGTATTCCTAGCCCTTCCTGAAGATTTGCTCCTCTGAAATAGCTTTATGTCAGCTAGGTTGGACTCATTCCCTAGAAGATATTGTGTTTTTTTAGATTCAAAGTATCTGGGAGATAGGAAGGAAGGGGGACAGGTGGAAGAGTGGCTGGCTTTTGGCTTTCATTTTCTCCTTTTTTTTTTTTCTTTTACCCCTGTCTTTTATCTGTAAAAAATGCCAGGTTTTCTCCATATTCAGTTCCTAGAGCTTCTTAGTTCAGCAATATTTTCAATGGTTGCTATCTTGAATTTTAACAAATAACTTGTTTATGAATATATTTTTGCTTCTCTTTGTGTTTTGACTTAGCTTGGGACAACTGTCCCATGCTGATTTTTATGAGCATTACTTCCATATTGTTCCCTTCTTTTATAATGTCTAAAATAGCCTATATGGATGGTTCAGTGAGTGTTCATAGAAAAAAAATATAAAATCTTTCATTCAAGGAATTCAGGAATAGTGTAGGTCTTAACATTTATTTACTGCAGATATATATTGAAAGCTAATGCTTTCTAATTTCTCATTAACACCACTGGTACTGTGGCCTACATCAATATAATTCTTTTAGTATGTTTTTCTAAAACTTTTACCTGTGAAAATTCAATTAAAGAAGTTTTTTAGTCTTCTGTATCCCTAGTATTATAGTACCTTACTATCTTTACCTTTGTTTCTGTGTTCTCTACGTAGTTTTTTTCTTTTTGCCATTATTTGCTATTCCTATCCTATAACTTCAGGTATCATATTCTGTAGCAGCAATTCTTAATCCTCCATTTGTGTATCACAATTTGCATTAGTGTGCAAATGCTTTAATTACTTCTTATTGATATCATGTGGTTTCTTAACCAGGTTCTATGCATTGTTTTCTTTAATAATTGTTGTGGCATATATGATAAGCATTTATGGCCTTGCCTCTGTGCTCCTCTGTCTCTTAAAAACTGCAAAAATTCTTTTTGATGATAATTGTGACTGCTGCTTTTTATCTAGAGCAGCTTTCTGTAATATTGTGTGCTCCCTTCCAGCTGTGTCCTGTCACAGGTTAATTATTTTTAGCCTCAGTCCCTTTCAGGATTCTGGTATGTATCTTTGCTAATGATCAGCAGCGCATTTTCTCTTTGTTGTGTCTGCTCTGGGGATAGTCCTGCCAAGTCTTCTTAGCGGGGAGTCTTCCATAGCCTAACTTCTTCCTTCTCTAAGCATTAATTTCAAATCCTTTTCTTCCTGTCCAGTCATACTTCTCTCAACTTTATGCACACCACTGTTCATCTGGCTGTTGCCTGACCATCTCTTTTGTCTCCCCTCTGCATTGTCCAGCTGCTCTTCTTTCCTTTCTTATTGTTTTACTGTCATTCTTCACAGGTTTCTACACATGGTCTGGGAAGCATAAGGTTTTTATTATTAACAAATGTCTTCCTCAGTCTTGTCTGCATAATCAAATTGTTCGATAGACCTTCCTCCAAATTCAGCATGCCTGCAAACCTCCAACTATCTGTGGAGTTTTCTCTCATCATAATGCCTTTTACATCCACCCCTAAATTACACAATCAACTTTAGCTAAATGTATAGTTATCTTTCAGTGGCTACAGGTCATTTGTTCTACTTTTTCTCCCCAGGGAAGCACTGAATATTTTATACAAAGTGAAATTACTAACAGTGGAAATTTGAGGCCAATCTGGAGCACCTTTTCACTTAGTGATTAGGACAGTCTGAGGATAAGAGTATTGGAATTCTTCTCACAATATGGAGGGAATTGAATCCAGCTCTTCCATTGCAGAAGATGATCTGTTTACTAAACTTTACAGCAAAAAGGATGAACGCCAAATGCTTGTCTTGTTGCCTCTGGCTCATGCAAAGGCTGAAGTAGTAGGCACAATCTGAGGGTGAGCTGTTACTCCCCTCAAAAAAAGAAGGTGGAGAACACCTAGCTATGAATCCCAGCTATCCCTTGCTGCTTGGCATTGGCAAAACTTCAGTACTTGTTCACCTTCTCAGTGGTAGGAGTTTGGGCTCTGAAAAAACTTGACTGGGAGAAGTGTAGTTACATTCAGAGTTTTTCCACCTGGACAGTATCTTTGAGGATCCATATTTGTTATGTTTCTATATATTTTTATGAATGTAAACATCAGCATGAAGAGCCACAGAGATTTATATTTACTTAGTCATTACTGAGAGCTACTAAAAATTAATACTTATTGTATGGCTCAGCAAACTAATCCAGATTTGGTTCCCTGTGTGTGATTTTCCAAAATGCATAACAAGCCATTTCACACAGGATATTTGAATATGATCATAGAGTCACTTTGGTAATTCTGGATAAAATGTCATACAGGGGCCTCCAATGCAGTGTGTCCTGAACCCTGACCATGGTCTCTTTTTTTTTTTCTTCTTTTTTTTCTGCCCCCCTAAAATTAAGCACAGGCTAGCACATATGGTTGTGTGGTCCCAGATTGAATTGGTTACAAATAAATGTGGTTTCTGATGTATAAAACTGTTAATGCTCTAGACTGTTGCCAAACATAATATGAAGAACCACTTATTCAGGCACCTGATCTTTAGAATGCAGCATCGTTTGTAACAATTTTAACGCTAACTAAGTACACTTTGATGAGACAGCATTTAATAAAATGCTCATTAATTTCATCATTAGCAAGGGTATGCTAAGAAGTAAGCCAGTTTCTTATGTCACGCCCAATTAGCATCCCATGCTAGTAATCCCATTAGTATTGTTGAATTCACTAATGGAAAAACTAATGGGCATGCTACCAGGGCACATTAATTGGGCATGACACCAGTTCTGGTTTTAATTATTAAACTACGATAATGAAATGTGTGTTTGTAAAATATTAAAATGTTGAAATAGGATAGAAGATAATAAAAAATAGTATATGAAAAAGTGCAAATTAGTATGAAAGGATATATAGCTTTGTATTGTTATCATGGGACAGAGGACCACTGCACAAACTGCCTCAGTCCCAAGATGTTGGCTGAATGGAGTAGGAAACATGCTGTAAATATTCATGAGAAATTATTTTTTTCTGTAATCGTGTACGTATGTACACATCATATGTATTTTCATACATTGGATATATAGTGACAATTGCCAATTCAAAATGTACTGTAAAATGTATACTGTGTTCACAAATCTATATGCTGACCAGCGGTTTCTGGTAGGTGCACATCACTAATGGCATAATACTAATTTTAATAAGATTTTTAGTATTAATCCCAATAGGTGGTTTTTTTTATCAACAGGTTTTCTTTATATGCATATCTCTAAAGTCCTTGAGCCAGAAAGAGTACTAGAAGATCTGGGGGGGGAAGGAGGGAGGGAAATGAACTTTCTGGTTTGCTGCTGTAAAGTAACAAGCTTGAACCCCAAATTTTAAGGAACCTTTTATTTCTCTTTTTTATTTCTCTTTTTGGAAATTTTTTTTTTGAAGCCTGTCTTAAGCCATAAAGTAACTTCAGAGGTTGTCTTTCTTTAATATTATGAAGTGCCAATGCAAAGAAATGTTTTTCATTCGGTAGTTGCCTGCTACGTGGGACGGTTACATTTTTATGAATTCAACAGAATAACTTCGAGTTCCCAGATGGTTTAAGTGCAATACAAAGTCCTGAGACAATATTACAGGAATTGTCCTTCTGATAACAGAAGGGTTAACAGGGACAGAACATGCATCTTTATACTGTCCTACAAATACATCTATTTTTGGGCCCCTTCCTGTAGACAGGTGCTGCAGTCAACAATCTTGTTGGATTTCTGTGAATGGCACATTGAATCATGGCCATCAAACTTCACAACCACAGCAATTTATGAAATAGTTAAATAGAGATTTAATTAAAAAAGTAAATAAAAAATAAGAAATGACTGACATGATCCTCAATCATTTGTGCCTTATCATTGTCTTTTCAGAACTGCACAGGATTTTCTATTTTTAATAGAAACTAAACTGGATCCTTGATCCCTTATTTATTATTTGAGAAGGTTAATTTAGTGGGGAAATCACTCCTAAACATCATTCAGTATTCCAAAAGAAGTTAAACAGAGGACTTTTGCCTTTATTTTTAGGTGTTACATACCATAGAGTGTTATAAAGTCAGGTGTAATTCTAAATTTTCCCTTCATAATATTCTAAATCAGATTCTTCTGTTAAAAAGGGATCTGCAGTAGCAGTCACTCCAACTAATGATGGTGGAAGAGAGTACAACGATAACAGTTGGCATCAAATAATTGCTACAAGAATTCAAGCACTGGGAAACATCACAGTGGATGGGCAGTACACGGGTAATCAATTCAGTTTTATTTTGCTTTATTATTTTGGGTATTGCTCACTTGCTTACTTTTCCACTACCTGTTCCATACAGCTAAGAATTCACTCAATTTTCTGACAAAATCACTACTGTTTTTTCTGTGCGTCTGAGGTATCTGTCCATTGTGAGTCTTTGATGATTTAACACTAAGTGGGGAGGGGAGGGGGGGTTGTGCTTGTGAACCTAAGATTGCATTAATATTGCTTTGTAAAATGGAGCTGTAAATATTTTCAGGATATCTATGGGAAAGCGTTAGGATATTGTGTTACATTAGCCTATTTTATCAAATATCAATATTCTGTTATTGAGTTGAAAATCTGTTGAAAGCATTGAACACAAGAATAATGACCTGTTTTGTTCAGGTTTTTCCTTGGCAACTAGTGGCAGTACCATTATTGGAGAGAACACAGGAGTTTTTGTTGGAGGACTTCCACAGGGCTATACTATTGTAAGAAAGGATGTAGGTAAGTATGTTTGTGGTATAACGAATCCTATAGAGTGGCACTTAAATTGTTTATTTAAGTTTGTATTCCAAACACTGATAAGGACGTGAAATCTAGTTGATGACTTCTTGTGAAGTACGCTAGAGTACAAATTCCTCTACCCTCCTTTATTTCAGTTTACTAAACCCAGAAATACGTGCATATGCTGTTCAAAAACTTAGGTTCATAAAGGAATGCAGGATGCCTCCATCAAAAAGTTCAACTAAATAATCAAAATGAGACTAACTCTAAATACCTTTCAAGAGAATGCCATCTATAAAATCCTGCTTTATATTTTTGTTTCCATTAAAGAAAAAGAGATAGAAGCCATGAACTTTTTTTTTTTTTTTTAATCCAAACAGGGAAAGAAAAACTTCCTGATGGAACTTCTAGAACGGTATTCATCTGCCTGAGCTTTTGCAACACAGTTTCTTCATATTCAGTAGATGCAGGCCTTTCTACATAATTATTGTTTTCCTTAAACAGGATAAACTTGAAAACTTTTCTTGGAATCTTCATGGAGTAGAACTATGCTGTTGATTTGAAGGCACCTGTATGCAAAATCTCAAAAAGTTTAATATTTTCCAGCTGCATAGCAGTAGCTGCTGACCCGTTCAGAAATCTGGATTTAGCTTAGAGACTAGGTTTATGAAGCGATTCATTGTCACTGCATACATGCACATGTACAATATATGTGCATAAAACATCCAAATTGATCCCCGTGTTTAGTTGCAGATGATTGGCTTAAAAATTATTTTCCTTTTCTGCAGGGATGAAGACAGTAGTCCAGAAAGGATTTGTAGGATGTCTCAGTGACGTATTTTTGAAAAAAGTGCATACACCCTATGAAAACTGGGAATCTTTGAACTGGCAGGATGCTGAAGAGCAAAACAATGTCTATCATATGTGGGAAGGATGCCCCCTTGTCCTCTCCGAAGGAGCACATTTTCTTGGCAAAGGTAATTTGCTGTATGATCGCACTAGTCCAGTGTGCCCTTGAGATATAAAATCTGATCATATTAAAAGTATTGCAGTGATCTGCTTTTCAAAGCAGTTCTAATTACATAGGATTATTTTTGAATGATTTCAAATCTGGTTTCTGGGTTTACAGAAGACTACTGCATGGAAGAGGAATTGCATTCACAGACAGGTGCTGCTACTGTAACTGAATGCATATTTGATACACACGTAAAAGGAGAAGTTTCACTTTTCTAGAGACACAGATTACTGTAATGTATCAAACAATGCCAGGTAGCAAAGTTTAGAAAATTGCGAATTGCCACTTTGAAATTGCAATTTGAAAATTGCCACTTTGGTTTGTTGCAGTACATTATGGACAACTGTCCTTTACAAGGCTGAGTGATAAAGTTTTAAATCTTAATTTCAAAACCTCTGAGTTCTTCTTTTCAAAGTAGAAAGTAGAACCAAGATTTTTGGGTTTTGTTTCTTGAACCTATTTATTTACGTATTTGATTAAGTTATGCATGTATTCACTTTCTTTCAAGGGTTCCTGGAACTGTATTCAGGTGTTTTCAGTGGTGGACTGGAATTTGAGATCTCATTCAAATTTAGAACAGATCAACTCAATGGATTGCTTTTGTTTGTTTACAACAAAGATGGCCCGGATTATCTTGCAGTAAGTTCAGAAATACAAATAACTATATTCAGATATGACCTGTGAGTTTTGTGTACTAAGATATGTCCAGCATTTAAAGAAATTTCAAACCATGTTATTTTTGTGGTTTACTTATTTTGAAATACTTGTGCACAGCAAAATGTAAGGGGAGCAAAAAAGCTCTGACAAATGCTCAGAATAGGTTACCTCTGTTATTTATATCATAAATAGGAAAGATATCAGTATATGAATATATGAAAAGCAGAATTGCTCTCTTTGCTGCTTTAGAAGTGATTAGAAAAGAGAATAAAAGCTGTGCATTAAAAGCTTTTGGTTCATTCCTGGGAAAGTATAGAGTTACCCAATTTCCTGGTTCTCATACTAGAACAAAATGAATTAAATTGTAAGTCAAAAGGTTCATGATGGAAATGGCCCAATGTCCTAAAAAAGCTTTTTCTGTAAGGCACATGTATTTTTTATAACCAATACGATTACCTCAATTTGAAACGTAAGGATTGTTATATAGACAGAAATTAGTGGTCCAGCTTAATCCCGTCTCATCCCTGTCACTGTTTTCCCAACATTGTAGAGGAAGCTCTGCAAATCCTGTATTGGAGACATTTCTGAGAAAATGCCTATGAACTTTCTTGTTGGTGTCTGTTAAATAAGACTCTTTATGCTCAAAAGTATTCATGCTTCCATCTTTTCCAGGAATTTGTTTAAGGTTGAGTGTGTTTGTTACAGCCTTTTTTTTTTTTTCTTTTTTATTAATTACATTTTTTTGGATTTTCATTTTTTCTCCCCCCAAGAATTTTGAATGTAATTAGACTGCGGTCACCATTGCTTAGTGGATCAACTATAGTTACTACTTGCACCAACTAGTAGGTTTTACATTGAAAGTAATATCTCTTGTTAGTTGGTCCAAGAAGCAATTATTTACATTTCAAAATTTTTGAGAGTATTGTCACTCTTTATGACCTAATCTGCCCTTTCTGCATTTTTATTTCATTTCATTTATTTATTTATTATTATGCCACTGTTTTGCTAATGGCTGTCATGCCACAAACTGACATGCAATAAAGCATGGCATTATATCTAATGTGCCTTTTGTTTTAAACTTCTGACATAAAATGTATAAATATATATTTCTGCTTTTCAGGTCAATTATAAGTTGTTTTTCACTTTTCCTGTTGCTGACTTTCCTAGCAGATATTTTTTTCCTGGATTTTGAATTCTGCTAGACCTGATTGCTTCCTCTTTTTCGAGCAGCCGTAGTCTGAAAATTATAAGTTCCAGTAACAATTTTGGCTAATTACACATTGCTACTTTAGTTTTGCCCTCAAGTAATGACCAAGATAATGATCTAATGGCGTAAGATGCTATGCAGACACTACTGTCCCACTTTAAAGGACTTGTATGTGTGTAATTCACAGTACAGAGGCACTATTTATGCGAATGGTGTTCACAGGGACAAACATAGTTTGAGTTCTTCTGGAGATTCTTGCATGTGATCCTTGTTTCCTTTCCCTTGCTCTGTGAAAGACTAACACATATGAGAAAATAGCTTCTGACTGTAAAGGGAAAAGGGCACTTACTAAATTGAAAGTGCAGTCAAAATCACAAAGTAGTTAGACAAAACACCTTTCTCTATTCCTACTTCCAGATTTTTAGCAGTATTATATTTACATTATTTTTAGCACTGAAAACTGGTTAGATAATTTTCTTAGCATTTGTCCTAAGTCAAGTAATTTTTTCTTTATTACACTTTACTCCTGACCTCAACATCTCCATAGCCTTAAGATGAGGAATTTTAGAGAGGATGAGTACATGCAGGCTTTTCCAACCCTTGCAACTTCGTGTTCTGCACATACATAATGATGACAGAAGGTTTTTCCGTACACTTGAGCTCACAAAAAAAGGTTAATAGAAAGTGAAAATGAGGTGTGTAGCATGTTGCGCATGAGCTACGATGTCTTTGTCAGGATCTTTGGTCAGGAGACACTTGCACTGTAAAACAGATTAGAAGCTATACCGCTTATCCTGAGTGCCAGTGTAAGATGGTATTCCCCGACCTTTCCCTTCCCTCTCTTATTAGCTTTATATTTTTTGAATGACTAAACTAGACACGTGGCTGGCCTGCTACCAAATAGCCAAAGAGTCTGTCTTGTCTTCTGCCCAAGAAATAATTATGTCCTAGAAAGATGCTCTGTGTAAAGGTCACTTCTTCCATGACTTCCATGCTGTGAAAGTTAACTTAAGCTGGAGAAATTAATCTGATTTTTGCTGGACCCAGGCACAATACTTACGAGCAAACTGCGACCAGATAAACCAGTACAAATCACTAGCTCAAGTCATTAATATTTTTTTTATCAGAATCAGTCCCTTTATCAATCTCTGAGAGATGCCACTAGTAACCAGCTGCTCGTTGAACCTGCCCATGTGCCCGTAGAAGCTCTTCTTGCCCTTCATGTCCTCTCTCAGATTCAAGCTAAGCTTTGGCTTTCCTAATTCCACCCTTGCATGCCCAGGTATATCAAAACAAGAATTGTGTGCACAGACAACAGTATTAACAAAATTTTGCAGTGGTGCTTAATATTTGTACCTCAAATACTAAAAAGCAAGTATGCTTTTGACCATTAAACTCTGAACCTGCTCAGATTTAGAGCTATAATGCCTTTATAATGATGCTAAATTGTCTTTCTCTGTTGAGAGATGGTGACTAACATGTTTGGCAGAAGAATAAGATGATCTTAGTGCGTTTTTGGTTTAATGTCATAATATATTTTCCAAGGACAGATTAACAATCAAGCATGTTTTTAAAGGGCTCCCAGAATTTTATCCAAAGTAAACAATTTATCTCTTGTTTTTCTGAACCTGCACTCAGTACCAGAGAGGAGGATCTGTAAATGCTGGATGTATGCAGGACTTTGCTCTTTTATCTTCATCATGCAGAACAGTTCAAAGTGAACAGTGGTTCTCTATCTCTAACTGCACTTGAGCATTCTAAATGTCAGTCCAAGTCATCATAAAAAGCACAAGCATCATTCTCTGCCTGCTTTTAGACTATGCCAAGATGAGTAAATTGGAAGAGGGATGTGCTGAGTAGTGACCCTATGTCAAACACCATGTCCTCTCTCCAGCTTCCAGGTCTGGCAGACTTGCTGGCATACCACTTTAGTCATGCAGCTGAAACCCTTCCTTCACACTAGCACAGTGTGCTCTGTATTAATTATCATCAGTGAAGAAAAACAGTGACTTTTCCAATGAACTACTGTTTCAAGCTATACCCATCAGCATTGATGCCATGATCTGTCTTTCGTTTGTATTGTAGAGTCCTTAGCTATAAAGGGCTATGAACTCATAGAAATATGAAAAGTTGTGGTCCCAAAAAAACAAATAAACCAAATCCCTCTGCCTCATGAGCAGTCAGTGTGCACTCTGGAACAGGACCTGTATTGCCTGTGACATCTCAAGTACTGAGTTCTTTCTTTAGATGAGGTCCCTGTTAAGGAAATGCAATCCAATTACAAATACTGCAATATTAATATTATCAATAATTGAAATATGTCAGCTTGTCATTATTGGTGATAAGCATTTATATTAAATCTGTGGTTTTTATTTCACTTAATAAGATTTTGGCCTGGAAACAGAAATGCCTTTTTGTGAACACACCCATATTTTTCAACCACAAGTTCCTCATCTGTTTACTGCTCTCTACCTGCCAATTTGCAGTCAGCCCATTTGTGTTCCGTTCAGTTAGGATAAAGTATGTTGCAATAAAGCATTTGGAAACTTCTGTAGTGAGAATTTAAGTAAAATATATTTCTATTAGAGAATTGGCACATTAATTTTTAAAAGCACATACAAACATATTTTCTTACAAGATTTAGAAGAATAAGGATGAAAAACAGAATAAGTGTATGCTGGAAAAATTTGAAATTGAGTTCACCAGCCAATTAAAAAGACCTTAATCAGATCTGACATTTCATTTCCTTATTATCTTGTTACATTCTTCTAAAAAATGAATTGATAGATTAAATACTGTTTTCTCATTCTCAAAAAAAAAAAAAAGGCAAAATGGCCCTGGTTCATTTTCTTTTGCTTTTACTTAGTGATATTAGTGACAAAGTCAGTTGTCAAAACATCAGAATTTATGTTCCTATGTTCTGAGTTAACTAATACGCTGTATTTAGCATGTTTTGTGTAAGCAATTTTAATGTAATTTTTGCTGTTCTGAGGATGAAAATTCATATAGATTGTTCATTGATCTTGTTCATTAACCCCCTTGATTATTTTTTTAAAATTATTGTCTGTTGTTGCTGTGTATGTGATGTCTTTTTCAAATTTTTTTTTTCTGTTTTAAAATATATAGATTGAACTGAAAAGTGGAATACTAAACATCTTTTTGAAAACTGGCATTGTCTTTACACAAGTGGATCTCTGGTTAGGACTGTCTTATTGTGATGGAAAGTGGAACGAAGTCACCTTGAACAAGGAGGGCTCTGTAGTTTCAGCAAGTATGAATGAGCTGAGAGAGCAAACGCTTGAACCCCATGCTCAGCAGCTGAAAGTAAACTCACCGGTCTATGTAGGAGGAATCCCACCCGAGATTCAGAAATTTTATAAAGAACTGAGCTTAGAACAAGGTAAGGTGACACCTATAAGAATATATGTTTTTGTAAAAACTAGTGTCATGCACAAGATGGGCATTCTGTTGCAGATAATGTAAATTGATGAATATGTAACGTGAATTTTTCCTCCCACCCATTGTTGCTTTAAATAGCAGTTATCCCTACCCATCTACCTTCTCTTAGACCTGATCCTTTTGTAAGACTATAAAAATTCTTTCAACCCAATGATATCTGAAGCAATTTACCTCATAGGAGAGGTAATTGTAGAGTTGTAAATGGTAATCTGAAGTGCCCAACCAGATCTCAAATCTTCATTAGAGAAAGCCAGTTCGGTTAAACTTGTTTCACTTGATCAACTTTTGTCACTTGCAGATCTGAAATACAAAACTAGTGGAAGACAGTAAACATAGGTTAAATCACTGTAACGAGAGTGGATGCTGCCACAGGGAAGAATTGTTGGAAGTTTATTAGTCTCTTTTTAGATGATACTGATTCTGGTCTAAAAAAATAAGTGAGGCTAAAATCGTGAATTTGGATTTTGACTACATTACCATGATGTTTTCCATGTCATGAGGAGAGGAGGCAGTCATGCTTTTAGCCATCACTGTGATCCTTCTCTTCTGGAACAGGTTAAAATTCTGGGGAGAAGAGAAAAGCGTTAATTACAGGTTGATACTAATGGCTTCCACAAAAGGATGAGCTGTATGAAACCCAGTCAAAAAGTGTCTGTTAAGCTAGCTCTGTTGACAGTTTGGCTGTGTTTTTTCATTACTTATGAAGATACTCATCAGTCATGGTGTGTTTTTCAGATACCGTGGGCAAATAAGTAGCAGCAAGTAAGTGATTAGTGGGGAATCTCATAAGTGGCTTTGAATACACACCCTCACGTTGAATGCCTGCATTCTAGTAAGCTCTGCAGTGCTCCATTGAAGCCTTGTGATTTCACCACTATAGAATAGATTGAATCAAATCCATGCCCTGGCATTCACCGGTAGCTCAAAAATACTGTTTTTTCTTCCAGCTGTGGGTATCACTTATATTACAATCTTCCTTCAGGTTCTGTGTGCATAATATTTATGGCCCAAAAGAGCTAGCCAGTCGTACCCTCTCAGTGTTGCCTCCTAGCAGATGGTATAGCCTCGTGACTGGATGCATTTGCAACTCCTGCAGCAAAGAGATCTGTGAACAAAGAATCTAGGGCAAAATAACATCTAAAGTGAATGTCTGGAGAGCATATTGGGGCACATCAATAAACATTACTTTTTTCACCGAGCCTCCTCAGCATGCTGCAAAATAAGATGGCGGCTGTGAATTTATATTCAGAGCTTCTGAAGATAAAAACATTCTTGTGTGGTCCCAAATATAGATTCAAATGAGCAAGATTAGGCATTACAGCTTTGAAACCTACTTTTATTTAGGACTAAAATGATGTAATGGTATGAGAGTAGAATATGGAGACCTTCCCAGTTTAATGGATATTTGCAAAAGATTTTCTCTAATTAATAGCTGCTTTCTAGTTAATTTTGAACAAAGAAATATCATTTTACCCACAGCAAATAAAAGATACAAAACCTTCTCTTCCTACCCCACCTCCATGTCTGTTACAACTTTATTTTAAGAAATTTCAGCTAGAATCTGTGGGCCTTTGCATGACCCATCACGTGACCTCGTGAGTGGTCAAGATGGAGGGGAGCTGGCAGGAATGTTTGTGAGAATTTGTACTGTCATTAGTTATTCTGCAACCACCTGAAAGTAAACAAGAATACTTGGCTGACATAGTCAGAAACCTTCAAATAAATGCAACTAAAAAGATATTAAAAATAATGTATTAAAATAGGTTATACAGAATGCATCCCTTTGCAAATTAAACAACGGTTCATTTTGTCTAATGATTAAAATGCCTGTGCAGACTTCAACTAATTCTTTCCTCCTGCCTAAGAAGCTGAACAGATAGCTGTGGAGTAGGAGCTGAGCTTAAATTAGGATGTATTAATTTTAAGGAGTATATCTAAAATCCTACTGTTGGGGAGAAAGAAGGTGTTTTAGAGGATGATTCAAGATGGATGTCCACCTTCAGTGCCCCTTTCTTTTCCTGTGAACTATGTATGGATATTAGATTCTCAGATGGGGTGGCTAAATACAAATACTATTCTGACCTGCTATCATCCAGTAATAAAGGAAATAAAAGTAAATATGGTGCTTTCACGAAGCTAAAAAAGAGCATTGATCTGTGTGGCTGATTTTTACTTTACAAAGTTAATTCTTCAATGAATTGAAGCCTTCAGTTTGGTTACTGTTTACTTTGTTTTTACATTGAACATGATGACTGTAGTTTACTCAGATCTGAGAGCTATTTTCTATTCAATTTATTAAGGTCCTTTGTAAATTAAGTCAGAAGTACATAGAAATTTTAACAACTGCGTCCTGAAATATTGTAGTGGTGTTCTTACTGCAGGTAACTAATTTAACCTACTTGTAATATTGATAGGAATGTTATACACACACATGAATATACATATGTATATATAGAAATAAATAGAAAATGAGGTTATTTAATTTTTTTCTCATAAATTAACAGTTTGGGGTTATATTCCTAGAGTGTGTTTGTAAGCAGCATACCAGTTATATCCCCAGTAGGATAAATTGATATAACTCCATGATCTCATGATTTTAATTATATTTTTAATCTAGATAGCCTCCTTGGTTTGAAGAAGTGTGTGTACACTGATTTTCAAATTCAGCTAATTTTATGGTAATAATATTAAAGAGAGAAGTGACAGATGAGAAAACAAAAAGTATAGTCAGTAAGGCAGGGACTCAACACTAGAATACCAGGAATTTTTACCAGCTTAGTATCTTGAGAGGGCAGAATGTCATATTCACTTTACAGTCTTTAATGCCAAAAATATAGAATTGAAAGGAGCAAAAGCGATTCTTAATTAATGACTGAAGCTCTTTATGTGATACTAATCCCTTACTGTTTGCTAGGTTTCGGTGGTTGCATGAAGGATGTTAAATTTACACGAGGTGCTGTCGTTAACTTGGCATCTGTGTCCAGCAGTGCTGTCAGAGTCAATCTGGACGGATGCCTATCAACTGACAGCGCTGTTAACTGCAGGGGAAATGACTCCATCCTAGTATACCGAGGAAAAGAGCAGAGTGTTTATGAGAGTGGTCTACAACCATTTACAGGTAACACGTTGGTTCCTTAAATGAAATACATAATTTTTCTTTCATTCTGTATTAGTGTATTACCCTGTTCAGTGTTTTTTGCCTTTTTTTTTCCCCCCTCTCCTCTATCCTTCTCTATGTTCTTTGAAGAATACCTGTACAGGGTGGTTGCCACAAATGAAGGAGGATCGGTATCTAGCGTATGGACCCGTGTTCGTACAAGGGAATCAGGTAAGTATAATTCTAAGGCTTATTTGTTCCCATTCTTAGTTAGCTATCTAATGTCAGGTTGGAGAAAATCCCACCACAACAGTTTTAAGTAGCATAAGTTTCATAGTGTTTCTAAAGGAGCAAAACTGCTTAATGCTTTGAATAGGTACCAAATTACAGTCTTCAGCTATAAAGTGTTTGGGGAAGTGTTTTCTACACATAATTGAAGGTCTTTTCCAGATATATATTAGGTTATGAAATTATGTGACAGCAAAGAATGTGAAAGGATTGAACTGCATTGACAGCCACGTGTCTAGGTACGTTCATACACAAACGTATAAACTCACACTACCTGAGTCTGCTGCAGTAAGTAAATCCGTATGTTTCCTATAAATAACTTAGTGATACAAAATCAAGTGTAGAGAAAGAAGAAACACTGGCATCTCTCTCACAACCTGTGGAAGTTAGGAGGCCTTGTAGTTGTCAGGGAGAAGAAGGTCTTGTGAAAGTTTGTCTTTATATTACCTGCACGTGGGTATGCTGCTCAGTGCTGCTGAACGAGGATTCTTTTAACAAGTAGTCCATAGATTGTGTGTGAAAATGTGGGAATATTTAACAGAAAGCAGCGTGTGGATGGTGGAGAAGGTTTCAAAGTAGGAACATAATACCTGCTGAGCCTTAAAGATAAAATTTTTCTTATATTTTAATGAAGAAAATGTAAAGAGCCTTTCTGTTCAGTGTTTTTGCAAATTTTGAGCCAGTAAGTTTTTGAAGATTTACAGTTCTGCATGTTTTATTTAACCAACTTTCCCTCTTCTGTCAATTGAAGCCTAATTGCATTCCATCAATGCATAAAATTCTTTTGATGCAAAATCTTAAATATGTGATCTTAAAAAATGATACAATACCTGAGTAAATATTGGACTCGCAAATGCATTCTTCTACAATTTACTGTCATTATTTTGTGTACTACCTAAAAGAGAGAAAATAATGCATATTTTCATATCGACTGTCTGACAACAGTAAGGTTTACCGTAAATTTATGTTTGCAAGCTGACCACAGCATTGAGCAGCTACGTGTTCCCACGGGTTGAAGAATAATTGCGCTATTTAATTATTTTTGAGTTGGTTTTGTTATGTCCCTTATGAGAAGACCATCTGCTATACAGTACCTTACCTTGCCCTGTGATACAGTTCAGAACTAATAAAATCAATATATTAGTGTACTAACTAAAGCTTTCCTAGCATGTCAAATTCTTTTTTTGCACAAGAATCACAACTTCCAGGTATCTTTACACTTTGCATTCTGGTACTCTTCTTATAAAAAAAAACAAGGCTGCATTCATATTTAGTGAAACTAAACAAAAAAATTGCAAAAAAGAGGTTATTTGATGGTGAAAAAAGCCAATGATCATCACGGGGCTAGGGAGTCCACATGCATTTACAGCAAACTCATCATCCATCATCCTGCCATAGTGTTCCTTGGGCCTTTCTTCTGCATCCCTTGTGCAGTCATCTGTGATGAAGTTGTTACTGGCCAGACCTTGGTATAGGAATACCTAATAAATAGTTAAAGGTTATGGGAAATGGGATGATTTTTTTTATTAGCAACTGTATGCATATATGAGCTTGGCTTTCCAGTTCTTTTAAACATCTTCATTTTCCTTTTTTTTTTCTTTTCTTTTTATAATATGGAATGATCAGAAGCACACAGTTTTGCAAAAAGCCCTTACAAGTCTCTGCTTTGCCCTGAGGCAGTTGTATGGCATTGTGGAAATATGAAAATAAGTGGAAAAGCTTAAATTTTTTGAAGTAGTTTTGTAAACGAGGATGCACGTTTTTAGAAATGTTTCATAGTTGTGGCATTCTGTGGCTTAGATATCTAACATATTAATACCAAACCCTTCCCTGTCACAATACTGTCTTGCTTCGTTCAGTTGTATGATTATAATGCCTGAACTTGTTAGCTACATACAGTCCACCTCTCCTCTTTGTGAGTGATGCTTAAATACGTTTGATACATTAAATGTTTTTGGAAAATCGCAACAAGACAAGAAGGAATGTTATGTAGATGGAGTTTTGATGGTTTTGAAATATAGCTTAAACTGAATAGCTCAAGATGTGCAGTCATATTAAATCAATGCTGAAAAGTTACAACTCTAATAAATTGTATTTATGCTAATGGTTGAGTCTGATTTACTGCAGCCATTAAAAGTGAAGAATAGGGGCAATAGTCTCCTTAGAACTGCCATTTTCTCTATTTTCTATTTTATCCTTCTACAGTTCCACAAAATGTGCCAACTCCCTCAAGAGTTCACAGTATAAATGGTTACAGCATTGAGGTCACCTGGGACAAACCTGCTGGGGTCATAGGTGTAATTGAGAAGTACATTTTGAAGGCATATGAAGAGGATGGTCCCAACGTACCCATCACTAGTGCTGAGATTACTGACACTAGTATGCTCACAGGTAAACGTTGTTAAGTACCATTTTTTAGGCACATCTAATAACGTGGGATGCTTATACCTCCTTTTGTTGAGCCGTAAAGTATTACTTGCCTATTTTTGTGTATACACAGCATGTATAATGTTTGGAAGGGTAGTATTTGGTGTCAACATCCACATACATAGCAGTGTACTGACTTCAAAGAACAATAGAAGCTACAACTCAAATACTGAAAAGCAGTTTTATTTAAGGTATTCCTTCTCAACCTATTGATGCTTTGGGGGAAAATGCTTTTTGGGGATTTTTATTTGTTTGTTTTTTTGCTTAGTATATGTGATTTTTTTTTTTTCCCTCCATTATTGTTACATCCAGTTTAACTAAATGAACTCTACATGCGGGTCCCATAAAATGCTATTTACCTGATGTATGAAAGCACTTGATATACTTGCCTAATGTTGATCATACAAACCTAACTTATTTCAGCAGGAACTAGCACACTAGATACCACTGGGATGTGGAGGTAGGTGATTATCGAATGAAGGAACCTAGGGCCTTGGGTTTATGGGCTTTGGTCGCTGTTGAGCTGTGGGTTGTGTACAGGAGATATTGCACTTGCGATGTTTTCTGGAGTCTAGGTCTTTTTACTCATGGGAGGCAGATCTTTTTAGGAGGAAACACTGAACTCTGTGCTGCACAAGGAATATTTTGGGACCTCTCTTCCTGACAGGGGTAGTGTGAATCTGGCTTTCTGCTCTCTGTTAACAGAAAACCTGGAGAAGGGTGCACATTACTGACACAGTCTGAATTATGTTATGACTAAATGGGGCAATAGTACAAAGTCTTACTTTTGTTGTAACAAACTGTGACTAATAGATTTGTCTATAGACACTCTAAAATTAATTACATATTCATAACAATTGAAAAGCTAATGACATAATGCTCAAAGCGGATGCTTTCATTTGGCTCAGCTTTAGGCAATATAACAATCCAGTGCTTTAACCTTAAGGCAGTATATTATACGCTGCTTTCCTGAAGCCCAGGGAATGTGTGCTTGGTGTTTTTACTTAAGTCTATATGTCTTGTATTGTTTCTCTATCATAACGTATGTATAGATTTTTAAAAGCAAACATGCGCATATTTTATTTTCCTCAGTTTGAAATCTATTGACTATTCGTGAGTAATGTGCTTACAATACCAAAACTGCATGGGCTTTTTACTCTTACTGTGATTGATTTGTGTTGAATTTGTTGATTTGAATACTCTTCATCTATGCTGTAAAGCAATACAAATTATATTAGCAGAAATTGAAGACCATGTTAGAAGCATGTGGATTAGATAGTTTATTCACAGCTGATGATCAGAACCAAAATTTCATTTAAATTTGTTGGAATTGTGCCATGATTATGTCAGGGTTATGAAAGTCTACACCAGGCTGTACAGGTAAGAGGTTATCTGCATGCAGCTTTCAGGAGGCAGAAGGATCAGACATTCTTTTATATTAAATGGAGATAGTAAATCGACCCCAGTTCTTTAGTCTATTATAGCAGATAGTAGTTGAATACTGCAAAATAAAATGACCCTAAGAACTTAAGAATGGCTGTATTCAAACATTGACCTCTCTGACAATATGCCAGATTGTAGATGCTTAGGAAGAAAATGTAAGAAATAAGCATAAGTGTTAAGCATAGTGTGATTTTTTCCTGTTAATACAAATTCAGCTGGTAGTTTGTGGAGTTCCTGAGCTGAAAGTTGCATCTGGACCATCATGCTTAATGGTCTGTGCTAGAATTGTCCTTCTTTTTTAATACATTTATGCTTTTGGCTTCTGTAACTTTGGCAGTAAGTTTTCCAATTCAGTTGTGTGTGTGGAAGGAGTGCTTCCTTTTGTTATTTATAACTGCTGTCCAATAGTTTAGTTATGTATTTTCCAATTTTGGCATTGTATGAAATACATAATTCATGTCCTCATGGTGAGGTCAGAGCTGAGACAAGTGAAAAATTAAATCACTTGAAATGATTTTACCTTCAGTCTGTTGATTTCAGAGAAGCCTACACAGATAGATTAGACTGTAGACATTGAGAAATGGTTACCCACAAACGTAAGACTTACTTTTTCTTTGAGTTTGCTGAGAAGAGGGATTTTGCCTATTTTCTCCCTAATTTCAGGGACATTTCTTCAGAAATTCCTTTCTTGAATTCCACAAAAAGATGCTACAGTAACCCCAACAGCCAGGTTTGCTAATGCAACAGGAGAGAGGAAAGCACTACGGCTCTTGGTGGGATCACTGATGAAGCAACTCTGGTTGCTTCATCACACCCTCCTTCAATTTTTCATTCATTATTAAGCCTAGGCACCACCTAATTTGCAGCTTGCAAATATATCTGAAGGCACTGGCAACTTTACCTTGTTTTTTTTTTTTCTTTGCACCTTTTTATACCCATCTGTTGTGTTTTGGTTTATATTTACTTATGCAAATTCTTTTGAGCAATTACCATGATCTGTTCTGTGCAGTAGGGTCCTGAGTCATAACTGGAGCACAGTAACAAAAAATTATTAATACCATTACCCATTTTCCAGGAGGCCTATGCATGTCAAATTCAGAAGGACCTGTTGTACCCTTGTCAAGAAGAAGAAAAGCTGAGCTAAATATTAAAGGG
The DNA here is from genome assembly GCA_033628505.1 of Tringa tobata. Lineage (NCBI taxonomy): Eukaryota > Metazoa > Chordata > Aves > Charadriiformes > Scolopacidae > Tringa > Tringa tobata. Next base: position 10,593,740 of record JAHREE010000287.1, on the reverse strand, counting down.
AAAGTAGGTCTTTAAATGAACATAATACCGCAGTCTCAAATGCCTGTTTCTGACTCCTCAGAGACCAAAATTCTTCAAAATCTGACCCTTGTAATCTTCAAAATGTCAAACTGTTTTTTCATTTTCATCCAAGAAAGGAATATTCAGCAGATTTAAATCCTTAAAATGAGGTTCTGACTGTTGAACTAGGAGTTTATTGGATACAGTAATATATTTCATCCTCCTCCTTTGTTCCCTCCATCAGGTATTTATACACATTGATAGATCACCTTGAGCCTTTTCAGGGATCTGCTTGGTAGAGTACCGTGGGATAAAGCCCTGGAGGGAAGAGGGGTCCAAGAAAGTTGGAGGAGGATCACAAAGGATCCTCCTCCTTTGGAGGAGGAAAGGCAAAGAGGAAGTCAGGCAAAGAGGAAGTCAGGCAAAAATGCCAGGAGGCCCACAAGGATGAACAAGGAGCTCCTGGGCAAACTCAAGCAGAAAAAGGAAGCCTACAGAGGGTGGAAGCAAGGACAGTTAGCCTAGGAGGAATACAGAGAAATTGTCCAAGCAGCCAGGTATCAGGTTAGCAAAGCTAAAGTCCTGACAGAGTTAAATCTGGCCCGGGACATCACGGGCCACAAGAAAAGCTGCTACAGATGTGTTGGTGACAAAAGGAAGACTAGGGAAAATGTGGGCCCTCCCTGGAAAGAAACAGGAGACTTGGTCACCAGACGATATGGGGAAGACTGAGGTACTCAATGACTTTTTTGCTTCAGTCTTCACCAGCAAGTGCTCTAGCCACACTGCCCAAATCCGCAAGCCTCTAAATATTTCCAGTTCCCAATTTCAGGCAGTGAAGAAGGCTAGAAAAAGCTGCAAATAATATTTAAATAAAAAAGTCCTGCAAAAGAATCACAAAGCTTTGGTATTCCTATTACAGATGACTCTATTAACTTTGTGTGGTTTTTTGTGGTTCATCCTGCCTGTGTCATTGCCACAATAGACACAGGATAACGAGAAAATTGTCGACGGCTTCCCCTCTGAATGAATGCTCTGAATGTTCCCTCCTTCCCTTGACATGTGTTTATAATTACTTTTCACCTTTTAGTCTTTTATGCTCGGCAGATGAATATCTCAGGAAAAGTTAATTTAATGATTTAATATGGTTAATCAAAGTGGCTCGGCTGCTCCTCGGCTTTGAAAGTGCTCTAGCTAGGGAGTCTCTTGGAGGAGGAGATGGGACCTCCTGCCTGCGACTGATAGACCCGGGCTCGCTGCCTGACTGGCAGCTGCCCCTGCTTAAAGAAAGGCCGCCGGCTGAGGGGCTCTCCCTCTCAGGGGAGAGCTCTGCTGGGCTCAAGCCGGCACTGCCAAAGCACTTCAACCAGCCTTTGGGCCATGATCGTTGCCTGTGGTAGAACTCGGGAGGCATAGGGTCTGCGGAGGGCAGCCCCAGGGCCAAGCCCCACAGCTTGGGGTCCTGCAAAGCCTGGGCCGACAGTTGGGGGCAGGCGGGGCAGGCTGCTCCCCACAGCCTGGGAGCCCTGGATGGCCGCCTCACAGGCTGGGGAGCACCTGCACAGATGGGGTGAGCCTAAAGTGGGAGTTTTCTGCCTTTTGTGGCTCTTAGAAAATGCTGTTTTCTTCAGGGTACTTGGACGTACATGGGGCCTGCAAGCGGTTTGACCACAGCTAGGCAGATTGCCATGTGACACTACTAACGAATTACTTGGATATTGCTTTCATGCGCTTGGAATTACTTGAAAGACCTTGGTTTTGTGCAAATATTTTACACTTGAAACACCTCTATTCTGTAGTTAATGAGATTTTTGTAAATGGGCAGAAAAGAATCACAAACCAACTAATGTAAATATATTTAGGTTCAGGGCACTAGGGGGCCTCCCCTAGTCCATACTCCCAAGTTGAGACAAATTTCTGATGTTATAAAACCTTTTATGAAGATGCAAAGAGTCACATCATACTAACCAGGTTTGGATTATTTAGCTTATATTTACTTGCAACTAAAATAAGACAGAACGTTTAAAGTAACAAAAACTGAAATTTTGTATTGAAAATAAGGTTTTCAAGAGCTTCTTCATCTAGTGCTTGAACCACACTTAAGTACAAGGATGGCTGTCATTTTCAGGTACATTGTTTATTGTCATTTTGTAGAAGTAATCTTTGATCAGAAGCACAAACAGATGACAGAAAACAAATATTCCCCATGGCCAGAAGAACGGCAGTATGCGCTTTACAGTACAATGCCACAGTGTGAGAGATGTGGAAGGCTGTTTGCACCCTTTCAACATGAAGTGGTATCATATACTGGGACCCATGTAATGATTAGTGCTGCAGTGCAGTTGTTGGCCTGTTTTGTCCCTGCGGAGATTTTAAGGAGTTTTGGTCTTTCTGTCTCTCTCAACCATATGTGCACACACCTCTTGTTGGGAGGAGCTGCAGGAGTATACCAGAAGCTGCACCTCAGCCTCCGCGCAGATCCCTGTTTGACTGTGGCAGCTAATGCAACATAAGGTAGCCAACAGATCTTTCTATGCCCTTTAGGTTTCTGTGAGTTGTCAGGTAGTGTGTGAGCTCCAAATGACTCTAAATCAGACTGGCAGAATGTAGGTTCATATGTCCTTTCAATTAACTGGCTTTAGCAGACCAGCAGCATATTTTTTAAAAAAAATGATATTAATATTCTGCAATATTAAGGTTCTAACTTGATTGAGTTTGACCTAAATGAATCTTGTTTACAGTCTAATGCTGTTGTATAAATTTATTCATATTAAATGTAAATTGTCTGATTAAATAAACCTGGACATTTTATCAAAATTACATCAACTCTTAGCTACATACCAATAGTTTTATTAATAAAATGTTTGTGATGGCAGAAAGGATTATTAATATGTTTTCTATAGACATACTAAAAATTTGCAAAAACAATAAACAGCCTTTCTCTCTACAAACTTTTAAAACTAAACATCCTGTAGAAAATGAACAATGACAAAGTTGTCTGGAAGGATCAAGAGTAACATAGTGATAGAAATTACAGATCCCAATCTGTCATTAATTAACTCTTGCTGCTGGGCTAAGGCTTTCTGCAAATTAAGGTAACTAGAGTTGCCTTGTGTTATGGAGATTGCAACAGGCTTCCTTGAACCACTATAACCTGAATTGCATCTTCAAGGCCAGTGGTTGGTTATGAAATTTTTTGTTTGGGAAAAGGCTCTTGCAAGCCACAGAAATCCAGTAACCAAAGTAAACTTTTTTTGTTCTTAAAAGCCAAAGAGTTGGAACAGGTGCCCTCTTGTTCAATAATTATTCAAAGTTTTATAATTCATACTATACTTATGGTAGAAGATGCTTTACAAATGCAGATGTATGCGACAGATTGATGTGCACAGGCTTTCAGTCCAGAAATGCATATGTAGAAGATGCATGTACTTAAACAGTTTTTGCTACAATCTGTCGAAAACACAAAGTCAGTTGAGGACTTCCTTTTCTGGTCAGTGGACTGTGTTTAAGTGTACTGTGGCAATGATGCATCTCGACACACAAGTGACTTTGTTAGACAGATGCTGTACAACCTCAGGCATTCAAGTTGGCTAACTAGTCTTTAGGTTTGGGGAGGGGAGATTTGGTAATTTTTTTTCCAAGAGTTTAAATAAGAATTAAAGTAAATCTATAAGGTCAAGTGTTGTTTCAATTACTGTATGTGTATTTCAAATAGCTCTACTCAAAATAGGAGTAGAATATTAGGGAGGAAACAATGGAAAAATCTGGCAAGGAAAAGTCCCTTTGGCAAAAAATACACTCAGCTTGTGAAACAAATGCAGTTTGTGTGGGTAAGCTCTGTGGCTGACTTTGGGAATCTTATTATTCAGCAGCAGAGCTGAGTTTTCAGGCTGCATATGAAAGTAGTGCCTGGTTATCATTAAAATTACCTAAATTTACCTGTAACACAAAGAAAAAAAAGGAAAAAAGCCCCTAACCTTGCAAAATTGTCCTCTTCCACTGTTTTAGCTGAGTACGTTTTTTTGTGGAAGTGAGTAACTTTAGTATTTGTGTTACGTCTGTAAGATTGAACAGCCTTTTGTCATCCTTTAACTGGATGAGGAAATTGCTAAAATACTGTCATTGCCTTTGAATCAATTTTTCAGTGTTTGTGAACAGAATATTAGCCCTCACACCTGAGTGATAAAACAATTATTTGCCTTGATGAGACGTACTACTTTTCCACTCAAAATCTGCCAGAATACTGTGGGATCTGGCTGAGCTGCCTAAATATGAGAGACCTCCCTTTTAGATGGACTGAACAAAAGAAATGTCTGTTTTATGGACAAGTGAAAGGAAGAAGCTGGATATTTAATCTTCTTATATATGGTGTGCATTAGAATGATGAATGGAGTGGACATAAAGGTGCAACTAACTCTGACTAGTCCACGCATCCATTTTACCATAAATTCATTGTTGACCCTTTTCTACTGTCCGTGTCGATATTTTTATCCCTTATATGCAAGAATGAACCTAGTGTTTTCTATCTGACACAACTCTAAACTTCAACTTTAAATATTGCAAATAATTAAAGATCATTTAAATAAAAGTATAGAAAATTAAATACTAGTTTTGCATATAAAGTGGGCTTAATGTTCTAGGTGTGATTCCAGATCACTCTTTTAGACTGTTAACTTTACATTCATATTTAACAAACGACATTATTCAGTTTCATGGGGTCACTGTGTCAAAATGTCTGTGTTAGAACTTTAATTTATTTCTGAAGGTTCTTTGAGTGGGCAGATAGGAGTGGTGTGTTAGAATGATTTATCATCTCCGATTCCCCATGTGGATTTTAAGGCTTGGAACTTAGTCTATGATGTAAATTTTAAGTCTAGATGGGTTCAGCTGCTCTGTAGTGGCAGGCTGAATGAATGGGACTCATATCCCAAATGTGGGAGGCTGGCCCTCTTCTTAAATATTGATGGTGCCTCTAATTCTGTCTTCTGATCAAAGAGACAATTTATCTACCTGTCTCTTGTGAACACTAATAGAATATATGCAAGTGTGTTTGTGGCCAAATTTTGCTTTGTTAGCATCCTGTCTTGGAAAGCCTGATGGACTCTTATAAGATCAGCAATTATTGGGAATAGACAAGAGATGCCAGTCTGAGAGTGTGATAACTGAGGAGTTAGGCAAAGTTTTCTAAAGCTGTCAGCCAACTTCATTGGATCATAGGCTGTTTTTTATTTAAATATTTATTTTGCTGTGCTATAAATTAATTCACATGTATCGGTGATGATCTTTGCTATGGGACTGCTGACTTTGTACTCTAAGATAGTCAGGCACTGAGTGTAAATTTCACTGACTGACTAAAAGTGCAGAGGAAATGAGTGGGTAATGAGAGCAGAGCAGCCAGTTCTTTAATTGAATTAAAAGCCGGGTGACACCAATGCAGACACCTGTCCAATTACAGACAGGCCAAGGTGTTTACCATTGCTGTACAAGCGATTTGAAGATGACAGAAATCTTTCCGCCCACAGATTAACATAATGAAGGAGAACAGATTACAGTGGATGCTGGCCAAACAGATAGGTTGGCAGCTGAGAAAAAAGTAGTTTGCTGAAGTATGTAAATAAAATCTGTGCACTTGCTATTGCCTACCTATGCAGCACATCTGTTTCTTTGTTGAAAGAAAATAGTGCAAGAGTGCATGTGAAGGAAAAACATTAATTAGGAAATGAAAAAATTATTTTTTAAATTGCTGCCTTTGCTGAATTTTTTTAAACAAAAACATCCTGTTGCAAAAGGGTTTATTTGTTGTTTTGTTGTTTTGTGTTTGTGGTGTTTTTTTTTTTTTCCAAATTCTCACTGCCCTTCACAAGCCTATCTATGCAATGTACACCCTGTTGCTCTGTAGGTGCTTTATATAAAACCATTCTACTTTGTAAAAAGTAAACCAAACAGCCCAATCCAAACCTTCTACAGCTACAGGTTTCTTTCTGGATATGTGCTACTGCAGCTCTCAGTGCCTGAAGCCATTGGTGACCCCACAGAATGTCTTCTATCAGGAAATGCAAGGAGCATTAATTCACTGCTTCATAAGAAAAGAACGCTACAAGTGCTAAATGTACAAATAAAACTAAATTGCTTCCTAAAGCACAGCAGAGTGAGTAGAGAGGTGGCATATACACTATACCATGCTCCTTTTAACCGAGAACTTGCAAATGTCACAGTTAGAGGATTTGGTTTCTGCCTGTGTTTATTTGCTGAAGGTAATTCCAATAGTACCTTTTATATAGAATCATAGAATATGTACCACGTTTAACCCTCTATGGTCTGGAAATAAGTGCTTTATACTAAGTCTTATGCAAGCAAGGTGTTTTTTTGACTGATGAAATTTCTGTGCTGAAGAATTTACTGCAGATTCAAATATTCCTGCTTTATAGGGATAGTAATGCTTTAAAATGTCATTATTTCCTATTTTGTGATTTTTTAATGCTCTTAAAAATCTGTGTCTTCCATCAGAGAGAGATTACAGGTACATTTGCTTGGGTGGTGGCTGACACAATGTTCTTTTCTTTCCTGTCACATTTACATTATATAGTAAGATGGCAGCACAGCTTTCCACTGTTAACTGGGGATTTGCAAAATCAAAACTATCAACCAGAGAGAGTGGATTCTGATCAACTGGTTTTAGTTTAACATCACTCTGAAGTGAATGTGATTACTTATGAATATCTCTTTGTGTGTATGAGTGGAACCGGACCTCAGAGAATTCAAATAGAAAAAGCATTCCAATGCCAACCTTTGAAGTTCTTGGAGTAATTACAAGGAAAGACACAAAGAGTACTAATTCAGTGGAATCTTATATTTTACGTGTGAGCACACCTATTGGTAAACACAATATAAACATTCACAGACTTATTTGATTGTCCTACTCAGAAAATAATATAGTTGTGCTGTAACTATTAAATTCCAGCATCTATTCTCCAGGGCCTTTTTGTGAGTTTAAAAGGCTTATGTGGGTAAAAAAAGACATTTTTAATGAAAACCAAAGTTATGTTGCGTTCTATGTAGTAACTCAATGAGGAGTAATTTCTTCTACCTGTTTGTGGACGTGTAATGCTGAGGGGGTTTCGGTCTTACTGCACTATGGAAAATTTGGCCAAGAATTATGGTTCTGAGGTACTCTTGGTTTTGAAGCTGCTATGCAATATCCTGGTGTTAGATGGTTCTGAAAGAACATATTTTGCTTTGTGTTTTGTTTTTTTCTTTTTTCCTAATGAAACACCCCATTGGTTTTACTAAAAGCTGTGAGAGCTGAGGTGAGAACATGGTTTGTAATAAAACTTGGTGTGGAGTGGCCTGCTTTTAATTACTACTGCATTTTCAATCCCTGTTACTTTAATGTCGGACTTACCTTGAAATGGGAACTGCTGATGTTTCTGAAAATGACTGTAAACCACATTTTTTTCCATGTAGTCCTTCTGTATAATGCAGTTCAAAATATCGTGTAACTTCCTGAAGTGGTAGGCAGTGGTTTGTTGCATTTGCTATGCCAAGTAGCTGATCAATATGTGGGAATCTAGCAACTTCTCTTTACTAACATAAACAGAACCTGAAAAAGCATAACATTGCAGGTCTTTTTCTCTTGTAAACCCTTGGATACTGTGTCACCTGAGTTATGTTACTGGAGTGGTACAGAAAATATGTGTTCTATATGCTGCCACTGAAGTAATGGAGCACAAGTGGGATGTTTCATACAGAAAAGAGATTTCAGTTTATGGATGAATAGAGGCAACATTGGAGACGAAGCATTAAAAAATTTTATTCTGAGAGATGGTGAAAATTCTTTGGAAAAACAAAATAAATAACTGAAAAAACTTTGTGAGGCAAGGAGTAAGAAAAAAATCCCCTTTATTGTCTTTGTTATACTAAAACAGACACCTCAGCCTTGAAGTAGTACCTGTTATAGTAAACATAGCTAAAAACACTTAGCTGCATCATTAGTATTAAGAATAGAAGGAAATACTATTTGCTCTTAATTTATTTTGCAAAATTTAAGTAATGGAATAATAGTAATGAAACCTTAAAATCATTTTTCTTTTCCACCTGTAACAGTGAAAGCCTGTAACAGAAAACTTTAATTTTTCACTTTTGTCTGTGTGTGTATGTAATCTGTGTGTACACTGTACATGCATAACACCTTGCTTTCTTCTATTGCAGGCATATTGACGGGCTTGCATCCCTTCACAAACTATGCTGTAACCCTAACTGCTTGCACTTTGGCTGGCTGTACTGAGAGCTTGCATGCATTGAACATCTCCACTCCACAAGAAGGTAAAGTAATTTCAAAGGTCTTGACTTCCACATTTCAGTCATGAATAATAAAACAGGAGAAGAGCTAAATGCTGCAAAGCCATTTGCTGGAAAACCCCAACCTAATTTGATGACAAAGTGCATTGCCAGACCATAATTGCTCCATTTTTTGGGGGGGTGCGAAAATGAATCAAACTCCATACCCTTTAATGACATGCATCTTTAATAGCTGTAATGCAGATTAATGGGCTTTTTAATTGCTGTTACATTGTTCATGCAAGAGCCTTGTCATTAATATGAAGCATCTGAAAGATTAATGAAAGCTTCCTCATTTTACTATGGCTCAGAAGTAAATCTAGAGACAGTCTGACTAAAAAGAATTGATTGTATGGCACAGTATGAAATTGAGAATCAAACGGTTGATTTCCATGGTTTCTTTTAACGGCTAAACACCAGCAATAGGCAACAATTATTTCAGTATGATGAGACCTCCAAATGCCAATTGAGTTATTTATTAATCATTGCTCAGATTTTCCCTTTCTTTTCTAAACACTTTTAGATGTTGTTGTGCTCAAGCTTACAGGTTGTGAATGTCATGTTTTCTGTGCTTACATTAGGAACGAGAGCAGAAACAAAGAGAAAATACAGATTTCTGACTTTAGAGACTAGGCTGATAAGTAATACACATCAATTACTGGAGCAAATGCTCCCAAAATATCTGTGACATATCTAACTCCATTCTCAATTAAATATAAAGTTCACATCTGGTTCTGTCATCCTAAAGCCATGTTAATCCAGTTATAATCATCAGTTACTCCAAATTTACACCAGTAAAATAATGAAGACTTTGATGTGTATTTATAGGACAGTAGTTAATCTTCCATGGTGTGGAGTAATTTTCAAAATTCCCTCCCTCCCACAGTTCTTTGTTTAATCTTCTCATATAAACTAATTAGTAATACAGTACCAATAAAACAAATAAAATTTTAGCATAAAGTTGTGTGAATTACAGCCATAATGATTAAAAGAATGCTAGAGTGTTGAACTGTTGCCGAAGGAGGTAGTCACACAAGGCATTGTCCTGATGAGGGGAGTCCTGAAGATTGCAGACTAACATTGCTGGAACAGCACTTTGATGTGAACGTATTAGCAACGGCCAGCAACACCAATCAAATCAAAACCTAATTATCGCCTCTTGGAAGTTCTAAATAAATTGACTGAGTTTGTCTGATGTCATTATCTGTGAACGAGTGTAGCCTCTGACAGCTAAACACTTAATGGACCCTGTGACGTAAACATGAAGTACAGAATTGTTTATTTCTTCTTGATGCAACATAGTAATTAAAAAAAATAAATTGTTTATGTCTTACTTTCTCAGCTTGGTGAATAGAGCAGGAATTCTTACATACATTTGAGAAAAACATCCACTGTTTTCAAATGTGCTGTCATATTGGGAAGGTTTAGGCAAGAATAGATTTCTTTTTTTCCTTTTTTTTTTTCTCTCTTTTTTTATCCTCAGAGATCAAATAAAGCCATGGGGAACATGTGTTTTATCCCTCAGAAGAACTGAACAAAAAGTCAATGTCTGGAGTTTCTATTTTTGGACGCTCTTGTTGCATGCTCTTAGTAACAATAAATTGATGATACAGAAGACAGACACCATATCACACCCTCCAGCTATCCCTGTTTCCCTATTGAAACATTCATTACTTTATATTGTTTTCACATTGCCAGCCACTGCTAGTTATTGTTTTAAATTGCTAGCACAGAGCTTGTAAATTACAAGATATTCCTCCCAGACTAAGGCCTGAGTTCTGCTCCCCTTGCGATATTCAGTGGGATTGCTTGTGCTTCCAGCATATAACTCAATGGAATGGTGAGAGAACTCGGCTTTTAAATTATTATCCATTGCCAACTTCCAGTATATTATATATATCTAAAATCTATGCTAAACAAACATTGCTAAGTGTATTGAATTTTGAAAAGTCTGAAATAATGGGTAGTGCCTAATAATGCAGCATCTGCATTTGTGATTACAAAGAATGATCACTTTGTAGTTAGGAATAAAGAACATGAAGGAAGAGAAAATTTGCATTAAAAAAAGAATGTACTAAAGTTGTGTACTCCTCCCCTTGCTCAGTGTTATCAAACTGGAAAGATAAAATTATATAAGTATAATTATTCTCCTAAAAAGCAAAAAGTATACCCTTGTACTTCACAGAAGTTCCTGTTTGGCTAGGAAACCTTACATGTAATAGAAGATTCTCAAAATGCTGGTATGTTGCAAGCAGGAAATCTCTTCTGAAATTTCAGCTTTACCAAAAAACATTCCAGTGGTAGCTGCTCACAGAAATTATTTATTATTTGTGGAAATATAATGTTACACATTTTTTCACCAGCCCCTGAAGATGTGCAACCACCCACAGCAATATCCTTTCCCACGTTCTTGCTGATGAGTTGGAGTCCGCCAAAAACACCAAATGGTATTATTACACAATATACTTTATATATGAATGGAGTACCAACTTATTTTGGAAATGGAACCAAATACGTTGTAACAGGTGAGTTCTGTGCTAGGTAGCATGTCAGATGAGTATCTCATAGTTGCTATGAATGCTATGAATATGACTGACCCCTTCCTATTTCAGAGGAAAAGGAAATTAAATTTAAAATGAGCCAGATGCACTTTAAACCCTGATGGGTTCTGTTTTTTAAAGAATCCTTCATAAAACTCTCTGTTGAGAATCAGAAATTAATGTTGCCACGGTGTACCTAAACCTTGTGCTGCGTTGTCCTCTTTCACAGAACCTTGAGTCATCTGTTTAATGGTTTTATAACTTTTTGATCTCATAGCATCCAGCTGGTAGTACAGTGATGCATGGTAATCTGACTTCCTATTTTAATACAATTGGTATAGTTTAAGGAAATATCCAAGTTATATGTTCAGAGATTATTCAAACAAAAACGAAAAGACCCAAAATAAAAACCAAACTGTTGAGCTAAAAGTATTGTAGCACAACATATGCACTATTCTGGACCCATCAGACTTTTTATGTGGTAGTAGGTACAAGTAAAAGTAAAGCATTTAATATCAGACAACTCAGGAGGAAAAGGGTATCAAGACCCTACTTTCTTTTTAATGTAAGGCCTTAAAATTCAAAGCCATTTCTGCATCTTGAGTTAGTATAAAACATATTTAAAAATTCATATAGTTCAAATTTCTTTGCCTTACACAGGCCATAAGCTACTGGTGTGGTGGGTCAGTTTTGACACTGAAAAATGAATCCAGTTAGAGAACCTCCTGAAGGCTGTTGATGATCGCTGTAATAAATAGTGCACACTTTAAGTCAAACTTTTTCATTCTGTATTCAAAGGTAATGGATTTTTCGTAACCATAGTAACCTTAGTGTATTTCTGGATAAATACATGAGGTATATACATTCTGGTTTTATTTTTGAATATAAACTACCACATTATGTATTACTAATAATATGAAAAATAGGATATAGGTTAGCATAATGACAGCTCAAACTAGTGTGCATTTTTCTTCTGCAAAAAAATAAATATTTATCAAAAGTATAGGTTCAATTAATTTTTCCCCCATGCCCCTCTTCCCCCCACCCCCAGTTTTCTGGTACTCTTGTAGTGCCATTTATCTTTTTTGCAAAATCTCCATTAATCTCTTATTGCCATACTATAACACTATTCTTAGGAATTTTGAAGTACAAATAGTTGTGTTCCTAATCTTATTAAAATTATCACTGAAAGTTCATCACAAGTAGTATTACTGATGTGTTCATCTGCAACCTGGTTATAAGTTGAGATGCAATGTAAAACGTTTGAGGAAATGTTCACTATAATGAGTTTTGTCTGGTTGGTTTTAGATTCGTGTGTGATTGTATTCTGACTCATAGCCAAAATGAAAGCTTATTGATAGAAATTGTCAAGTAACTTTTGTAATTGTTTTTTTGAAAATATATAAAAGGATAAATTAAAAAGGGTCGGGACTTGATTCCTCAAGTTCTACCTATAAATCTTGAATGATACATCAGATTACATTCGCCTAAAGTAGTTTAAGGAAAAGTCATCAGGTTCGTAAGCATCCTAGCAGAGCTCTTGTTGCTTTTATTTAGAAATTATTTATTTATATTTTTCTTCATTTTTTCTAGAAATTTTGATATTTTTGATCCTATTGAGCATTTCCTAACTTTAATTTGAATTAATTTTTTAAGGTAGATATAAAGGGAACAGATAATCCTATTCAAAAGAACAGGCTAGTGAATCAGATTGTGTTGCCTTACGCGGTACCGTACAAGAGCCACTCTTGCCTGCCAGTTTGAACACAGTGTGGAGATAAGGCTGTTTACTTTGGATCCATTTTATTTAGCTGCAGTTTCTCACTGTCTGAGGGGGAAGAGGTAAACTGAGCCAGCAGGTTATGATTTGGGTCATTACAAATTCTACTCACTCTGAATCAGGTTTATTCAATTTCTTGCTTACATCTGCGTATATCTTGAATTCAGCCCATTTTTACTTTCTTTCGGAGCCTAAGATTTTCTTTTTTGTAGGCTAGAGGCAAAAGAGGTATAACACAATCTTTTTTTTTCCCAAGGGTTATGGTTTTACAGTGAAAAGTTGCACCTTTTACTTTCCAGTGTTAGACATGTCTCTCTCCTACCTTTTTGACTTTTCCTATATTATTATCCTTTCAGCTTTTATGCTAGTGAGGTTTTTGACTTATTGCCGATGTTATTGACCCTAAAGAGAGAGACAAAGCTCATTGTCTGACATCTGTTTCCTATTCATTAACCAAAATTATTTTCATAATTTAATAGCTATACAAGTGAGCTCCTAACCAGTAGTCTGTACCAGAAAGTCATAGTTTCTCTCTACGTATTTGAAGTGCTGTACCTATTGAAATGTTTTTTTAAAAAACTTTTCTTTTTAGAAATGCCAATTCTGTTTAAAAATTAGTACTTCACTGACTTTCATTTCAGACCATTGAAAGTGCAACCAGTTCATGCCCATACTAATTAATCCATAACTTGAGAAGGGATATGTTTTCTTAACACCATAATTGCAAATATATTGTTAACTTAGTTTCTGATCTTGACAGTTGTTGAGGGCTTGAAATACTCATTGATTTTCATGGAAATTCAAGTATTTGTTTCCTCGAGGGGTTGAGCTGTAATTAAAAAGGAAACTCTTTAAAAGCACATATGGCAAATGCACAATTTTCCACAATGAAGGGGGGACCCATTAGGCATCCATCATCCATTAGTGCCTTTAAATATTTTCCTCATATTGACAAATTCAGTTTCTGTGTGTTGTGAGTGATAAAACACTGAAATGAAGCCAGCCCCTGTACTGCAACATCTTTGTTAACAATTTGTCTGCGATTTTTCTGCTTTTGACCTATATGCATTTGCCTTACGTGGTACTACTTCCTCATGCAATCTGGGTGCTATTTCACATCCTGAATTCCAGTGAAAGCCCAGTCTCTCCAATGGGTTAGAGACAAACCAAGAGGAAATAGTCCAGGATCCCAAGTGGAGTTTAGGCTATGTGAATCCATGCCCCTGTATTCATGCTTTCAGTTCCTCTGTGTGAGTGCAGAAGCTCCGGTAACCAAGTCCAACAGCTGCAGCTCAGGAAAGCGATTGCCATAGGGTCCTGCTCACCAAACCTGCATACCTTACTGTTCTGTAGAGGTGACTAGTAGCTGTGAGGAGATGGTGAAGCTTGTACAAGTGTCTTCAGAACTCTTAACATATACACACTGATCTTACAAAGGCATTTGATTTTAGGAAAATTTTAGCTGATTTTTCCTGCTTCTGTCACTTATCCAAACACTCACAGGCCAAATTGAAGCTTCTACTTTGAAACGTGGAGATTTGTTAATGTGATTCTTTCTCCATATTTTTAAATTTAGGTAAGGAATTCATTCTTCTTTTCAATTTTCTTTAAATTAGTCTCAGAACTTTACCACCTGCCTTAGATAAAAGCATAAACATGTGTTTTATACTGAAGAACATTTAACTGCAGTGGCCAATACCACCAGCAGAAAGGTGATCTAATAAAGGCAGATAGGTATAATATAAGCAGAGACAGTAACGATCAGATGTGACCCGAGTGCCAGGTTTTGATTTGGTGGAAACCTTATTCTTGTGAAGAAAGATTAGAGCAAAATATTTCCTCTATTCTTAAATGCTGAGGATTTGATGGACTAAGAAAAGGTGTTCATTACCTAACATGTTTACAAAAGAAAATTAATTTCTTTAGAAAACAAAATGTATAAATCTATCTTTGCACTGGGCTTGGCATTGAGGATATACGTCTGCATTTTCTGCGGTGCTCGATATTTGACAATGTTAACAAATTGTGTTCATATAATTTCCCTTTCAGAATCTAATGGTTCTCATCATGAATCTTTAAAAGGAAGATATTCTTATTAAGACTTTGCTGTATGAAACTTATTTTTCTCTGCCAACTGAAAAGTGTTTCCAGTTTTTCAGGAAAGAAATCCTGTCAACTATATTACAAGGGCAGATACTGAACTGAGTTAAACGATTATAGAATTATCCTAAATCATATGCCCAAGAATTAAAAAAAAAACAGTGACAGGCTTCTTCCAGGTTTCTGGACAAAAATATTAAAGAGAGCCTTAGAAAAGGTTAGAGAGAGTGTCTCTTCACATTTTTGTCTAAAAGCATGAACTAAGCTTTGGCTCATTTGATGTGAGTGTGAAAAGGCTGATTCTACAAAACCAGGATAGAATGGGAGCCTTGTTTTCCTGTGAGGAAGAGGCAGATGTTTAACATATGTACAAACAGGGCTTAGCATATCTGAACTTAAAAAAAAATGGGAGAACCCCAAATTGGTACCTGTATTTTTTAAGTGTTGATTTAAACCAGTAGTAATTTCAGTGCATTTTAGTGAAAAATTGTCAAATTTTTTTGTTCTTTTTATCCCTATGATTACTACCGCTTGTTTTAAATGATAGATTATGATAATAAAATCAAAACTATTATAATATCATTATTATATTAATTTCCAAGTGAAAGAATTTCAACAAGAAAAGCCACAGAATTGTATGTAGACGATAATTGCAAAAAGATGTATCACTGCAAGAAGCTGAATCATTGAGAAGAAAATAATTATTATCTTAGGTTTGAGATGTAGTTCTCATGGTTACTTTTCATACAGCTTTTAGTTATAGCCATGTTTAAAAAACACCAGTTTCCAGCCCTAAGGATTTGCCTTCCTCTGGTTTAGGTTCTGCTTAAAGATGACTGGCAGCTTTTGCCTTAAAGGAAAAACAGTAGAAAAATTCTGTAGTCCTCTGGTATGAGTTTATTCCCCATCTTCCAGGTTGCAGTGAAATACATATGCATACCAAGCAAACCCAGTCTGTTCTTTCACTAGAGTGTTTTGGAAAGAGCAGTTTGCTATCTAGTACAATGTTAGTCCTAGATTTATGTATATTGTAACTCTGAATGTCAAAATTCCTTGCGTTTTGGTTTTTTATGTTTTTTTTTTGTGAAGCAGAGATTTGTTTAAAACCTTTCTGAGCAATGGAAAGTTAGTCTTCATCTCTTCACAGTTAGAGTTGGTTATGTGAAATGTCTTACATGTGACCCAATGAGGTATGCCCCAATCTCTCAGTTTAGGGTCTTGCAATACCATGCAGCAGTCCCAGGCCCACCCCTGCTATTTGGTTTAGCCACATACCCTGCTGATAAGGCATACAGGAAATAACATGTTTTCCAGGATGGCGTATGAAGACCACCTGCTGCTTCAGGCTTTATTCTGGCCTGACTGTGCATTTAAGTAAATATATGTTGGTGCACCTAGCACTAGAGGGCAGAGTACACCAGTCTTACAGAAGAAGCTGCCTTCCTCTAAAAGCTGTAGGCATATAAGAAAGCACATTTGATACACCTGAATTGGCAACACTGACATTGCCAGTGACCGGTACTATCGTAATTAATTCCACAGACCCAGAGTGCAGATTCAGCAGGCACAAAACCAAAGGGCAAATGGGCTGTCGGAGTCTGGCATTTCTGTATTTCAGCTCCAGACAGAAAGATCTGGTGCACTCATTGGACTTAATAATATAGATCTGGGGAATTTAGAAGGGACTGAGGGTGGGGTAAGGGTAAAAGCATTATGTTTATTTGTAGCAGCTCTGTTGTATCATTTCCTATTGCAGTGCATTAGTGCAGTGTTAAATAAAATCTGCTTATTTAAAATCCTTTTAAATAGTGTTTAAATATTTCCTGCTGATACAATCTGCTAAAGTAGTTATCCTTGCTGCAGATTTCAGTTAACCTTGTCGCAGATATTAAGCCTGAAGCTACACAGACTTTTAGGGACCTTGATTATAGAGCAAAACCTAATGGTGTCATTATAAAACCACAGCTGGACAAGCTTCTGGAGTCCTTGTCCTTTGATCAGATTTGGGTAACACAGCAAGCCAGGAGAGAACTCACGCTAACCCTGCTGGAATTTCTGAGCTCTCAGGTTGCTTAAGTACTGCTTTCTAAAAATTAAAATGCAACACAAATTATAAAATGAGAGCGCTTGGTACCTCCCAATCTTCTGTATGTATCAACACAAAGTGGAGCAAATAGCTTCTCCAGAACTAATAGCTGTAGATCAGGGAGAGTTCTTTTTTTTCTCCTTTCCCTTCTGGCAGCATAGGAAATATTTTGGCTCAGGGCTCTGTTTTTTAAACAAAGAGAAGAAAAACATTGATTTTCAGTCTTATCTAAATTCCATGACAAGAATTAGAACCACTAAAAAATGTAGAACTCCCAGATTATTTTGTCCTGTGATCTTACTTTAAAATTAATTGTCACAATTAGACATATATAGGCTTCTAGTTATTTATTTTCTCCTTCACAGATATCTAGATTGATCAGCAGACTTAAAGATGTTGAGGTAGCTTCAAAAGACAGTGTGTACTGAGGAGGGCAGATTTAAATCAAGTGTTCACTGAACTCAATTTGTAAAATTTAAATACAACCTATGTTTTGGTTTTTTTTGTTTTTTTTTTGTTTGGTTTTTTTTTTTTTTTTTNTTGGTTTTTTTGGTTTTTTTTTGTTTGGGTTTTTTTTTTTTTGGTTGGTTGGTTTTTTTGTTTGTTTGTTTTGGGTTTTTTTGGCAAGCAGCAGAGCTTACTCTCCACACATCATTTTGGAAGTGTTCTGCACTGTCGTGTGGATTTGCAGATCTTCTCAAAGACATCACCACTGCATTTAGATTCTTATTTTGCCACTTTCTGAGATCAGATGCAATGTTGCCTGTGTGAACCTCTCATGGGCAAACTGGCCCAGTATCATGCAACTTGTCTGCCTTGCTCTGTAATTTTTGAGAGTATAGTCTTTTCCTCTGCATTTTGTCTTTCATTAGCGAAAACCGCATACAAGGCCCTATCAAGTGATATATTTTCTGATTGTGAGCAGCTGTCACATGGTGACCAATGTTAGCTTTGAGAGGTCTCCTTCATTTTATAAGAACTAGAATATGCTTTGTTGGTCACGTTGTGCTCATAGCCTGAAATGCTTTTTGTAGATCTTATTTTCAGCTTATTACTTATTTCACTAGTAACTGTGGTTTGCCCAAAACTCCTATAGCAAAGTGGTAGGTTCTGTTCTGGTTTTAATTTTGCTGATAAAAGAGATGTGTAAGCTTATAGTTTAAGCCAAGATTTCATTCAATCTTTTCTTCAGTGCTTTAGAAAATACCAGAAACTGTGCAAGTTTTTATGTCCAACTTATAAATTACATGCTTATAGATAAAAAAAAAATCTTCACTTTTCTAAGATATTATTTTTTTGCCTGGATCATTTTTAAATGCTTGGTAAATGATTTATGCTTAGTTTCAGGTAATGCTGAACTCATGTAAATAAAGATATGGCACCTCTTGCACAGATGGACTAACACCAAACTGCTGCCTCTGTTTGGATATCTTGATATCCGTTCATATGGACATACTTCACTTAGCTCTAACTTAATAGGCTTGAAAAGAGTGGGGCAGCTTCTTGATATTGCAAACTGCATAATGAAGCTTCTCTCTGAGATTTTCCTTATGCCCCAGAAAACACACTCATATTTCTCCTTACTCATTTAGGACAATGTGGTCTCCTGGACTGAAAAACACTTGATTTATATTTAATTTAAGATAGATATTTTCTTCCATGCTGCTATTACAAATTGTGTTGGTTTATCAGCTGTGATAATTATTCTAGCTGAGCAATACACACGTTCGTATTTGACTTGCATTAGACGTAGACTCTTCTTTCTATACCTGATACGTCCTAAACTTCTTTAACATTAGTGGAATATTAATAAATGGTGACTATGTACAGGCAGATAATGCCACAGTAATACTTCTGGAGGGTTCCCAGTCAGGGGTGTCTGCTTTTCTGTGCATGGCCACAAGGGTGTTAATAACCATTGCTGAAATATTTTTGGCATTTTATTTTTGAAAAAAAAGAAAGCTATAATGAGACAAATTTCTGAAAACGGGAATCATTGATGTTTGCGTATGTTTCAGAATTGTTATTTCAATAAATCTGAGCAACTTCCTTGCAGCTTGCATTTCTAAAGTGCTTCATCAATTAATGTCTTTTTCTGTTACTTTAAATCCAGATCTTCCTGAGTATTTTTCGTCTTTCACAAGTCTTGTTTTGTGTGTGAATATTACAAGTATGAGTGTTACAAGGCTGTAAAATAGTTGGATATAAGTTTAATTTAAAAAATATTTGATAGTTTGTATGATTGGAGAAGGATTCCTGTATTTCCAGAGTCTGTTTTCCTGTCCTCCTAACTTACGTGAAAACATACGCAAGGCATAAATCATGTCACAAAAAGCATGAAAGGCATTCTAGGATTCTTCATTTCCTGTTGAATCACTGCCAGAAATCTAACCTAGGTTTCTACACTGATTGCCTAAATTGTTTACATGAAGCTTAATAGCCTTTTAGTTAGTACTCAATTCCATCATTCTTTCCACTAGTCTTCCATGAAATATTGTATTTTTATGACAAACTGTTTCTGACTGAAGCATTTTACATAAATTGTGGTTGGACTTTGAAAGCTACTGGGGGTCTTCTCTTTTTTCTTTCTTCCTTTTTCATGGTTTTTATTGTATAAGTGGTGACACATTAAAGGAATGTGTCACCAGGAAACTAACTAGTGCATGGGAAAAAATATGGAAGTGAACATAAAACTAAGCATGTAAGAACAACATCAGATTAGTGTGCTTCAAGTAAGGCTTAGATTTATGGTCGTAAAATGAATGGAAAGTTGGATTATGAACATTGTTATTGTTTCTATGATGGCTGCTTTGGATATACCATGTTCCTTTATTACAGAGGCACTTTTACAGTATACATATCTTGATTTCTTTTTCTGTATGTCTGAGTATGTTTCTGGCTACACGTAAATAAGCATCTGCGTTTCTAATTTAAGAATGGTGCTGTTCAATCATTCTGGTAAGGAGTGGTGCTGCACAAGGTTGCACATGTGAGAGAATAAGTGATCAAATGGGAAAGAGTGAATTTTTATACTGGTTATAATAAACTGCCTGTGTTCTGTCTCTGGAAACATCTCATTAGTAATTTCTAATTCTGATTTGTGATTTTATCAAGTCAATCAGTAAGTTTCTATGTTGTTTCTGTGAGTATACATGGTTCTCATCAACAGAGGTACACAAATACATAAAAATTTATACAAATGTCTTGGGGGAGACTTATAATATTTTTATTTTAAATCTTTTCTAGTTGGTATAAATTAGAGTTGGAGTCAGTGCTGAATAGGTAGTAGGGGTAGCTAAAACAGCTCTGTCAACAGTTCAAGGCTTTCTTGTTAGGACAGTGGGTGAATAGCTTCGTACCCACTCTCTTAGTCAGTGATAAGGTTATTCACGGGGGACTAGAGAATCTGCCTTATTAAAAGCTTCTCAGTCCTCATTGCTTACCTTTCCAGAATCATTGGCTACACTGGGTGAGTTCATACAGGGGATGCATAAATGATGAAAATTTCCACAGTCTTTCTAGGAGAAATGTAGAAAATGAAGGAAATTATCAATAGTGAAAAATAACCCCTGTTAGTACCATATGTCAGTAGCTTCCTTTAGAAAGCTGAATTTCATACTGACTTCAACTTTGGAGTTAGTTATGATCACTTAATTTTAATATTGTTAGTAATTTTTTTTTTTCTCATCAATGAACAATAATTTAATCAAATTGACAAGAATATTCACGTATTCTCATGAGCTGGTGTGCTAGCCTTTTCATCAGCTCAAGGATAAGAATACTCTCCTCTGTATCAAAATTATTGTGGTGCCTTTTGCTATTCTTAAAAGTTAGGGTAAAAGTATTATTTTCATTTCAACCAATGTGTTTTGAATTTTTGAGATGTGGCTCTTGGGATTTAATACCATTGTTGGAGTGTCACGTAACCATTTTAAAGCTGTTAAATAGTACTGGGAATTAAAATACATGCATAATTGGAGTCTTTCTCCAGTTTACAGGCAGAGTATGCAGCACACAGAAATCTAGTCCAGGAAAACTCAAAATAAAGTGAGGTACACTGAGGAAATCAAAAGATTAAATAAATAAATTAATTAATGTTACCAGAAAAAAAGAGGTAAAAGTCATAGCTTAACTATGAAGAGAAGTTGCATGATAGAGATTGAATTAGTTACCACCAGAACACGATTTAAAAATATTTGCACACAGGACAAAGGAAAATCCAGGGAACAAAATAAACAAAGTTCAAAACAATTGAGAAAAATTACAAGGTGACTTCTTCCACTGAAGAGCCTGTCCTGGGTGATGCCTCTTTGGGAGGTACATTAATCAACACTGTAGTGCTCCAGCCACAGAACCAAAAAATATTAAAGCAGCTAAACTAAAATAGTTTCTTGTTTCTACACCTTATGACCAGGTAACAGAGTACTTTGTAGAGGTAGAACTGCAGTGGGGGAAGGCCACAGTCTCTGCAAAATCCGTGGCCTTCATGTGCTGTCATATAAATTGTGGTCACAACATGTATTATTTTACAGGCTTCAGCAGAGAAGCTGAGGACATGAATGGGCATAGAGATCAGTCTACTTCAGGAGATCCAAGTAGAGGAGCAGTGAGTCATGTTAACTATGAATTTTAAGGAAGTTTCAGTTGCGAGTTCTGCTTTCTCTTCTTAAGTTAGTTAGAGGACTTCATTTACTCTGGCACCTTCTGAAAGCGCTGCTGTTTAACATCTGCCTCTTACAGTCATGTCCCCAGGTATCACAAGAAAATTCAGAAAGATGATACCATAAAGCAGACACATTCCCAACAATAACTACTACTATATAGTGTCTGTTGCTTTCCTGCAAGGAAAAAAAAAAAGTAGTGATTATAAAATCTAAACAGTCTAGCTAGAAAAAAAAAATTATTGTGGAGCAGTGGGACTGAAAAATATACTATGTTCTACATACACGAGATTGGAGGAGGGAGAGGGTTGGGGTGAAATACGAAAACCTCTTAAGGGTTTGCCACTTGTGAATTATGCATCTCATTCTCACTAGTAGGCGTAAATGCATAATTCTAATCTGTTCTTATTACTTATTTATAACATGCAGTAGAATGTAAATTCTGTGCCTCCTTTGTACAAGCTTAACATGCCAGTTAAGGTATGCAGATATTTCAGGGAGCCTACATAGGCAACTTTCTTGGCATAGCACACTGTTGCCAATTAAAGGGCATAAACTTCAAACAATAAATTAAAGTAGCTCTCCCCCCTGCATTTGCAGGAGGAATATAGACAGGATGTAAGAAATAAGGGAGAGGATCAACAGATAATAAGTTCATTCATCTTGAAATAAACTACTCTGCATTATTATTATTTATGATAGTTACTGTTATTAATGAAGTACATGTGGAATAGAGAAAAAGCCTGCAACAACCGCTGAATTTATGAGACTGGGGACAGACGGATGCTCTTTCTTTTATATTGCTGGCACTGATCGATTTGTATTTTTCCCTGATGATGGTTTATGCCATTATAACTGTTTGGTGGCTCCTTAGTATTGAGTTATGGTTGCAAAGCACTTCACAAACGAGAACAAGGCTCTGAACATTATATCCTAATCTGCACACCCTATAGATATGCCATAATACAGAGCAGCTGACTGCACCACCTGTGATCTGTGTACCCACAAACATGATTTATTCTGGTAATCCCAGTTTAATGCATCACATCAGATTCTGACAGTTATGTTATCTGATGACATTACTGACTCTACATGACATAACTGGGTAGTGCAATGTGTCTAGTCGAAAAAAACTTTGGGCTTTTCATGGTTTTGGGTTTTTTTTTGGTGTAAGTATTTTGAAAATAAATATAAAGCAACTAAGCCTAAAAAAACCCCACAACGACAACACCAAAAAAAATCCAACCCCAAACAAACAGAAAAGAAATCCCAATAATTTTCCCCAACCACATGTTGACTATATTACTGACTCAACAGCAGAGGCAGATTGTTCCAGTAAATACAGGGGAGAGCAAGTAAAAGTACAGTATATCTTACTACACTGCTAATTCTGTGACCAGATGAAAACCAGCGCAGCTTTTGTAGTCTTAGAACAGATTTAACTTTCTATAAATCATCTTGTTTAGGAACAGTGCTCAGAAGCTGAGTCCTCCCACTATCCTTGTTTCAACACTGCAGTAATGTTTTAGCGAAACTCTTTATTCTCTGACTATAATTCAGATATACAGAGCTGTTCTGGTCCTGGGAAGGTGATAGTATCTCTTCTACAGAAACTCTTAAATCACATGATGCCTTGCCTTGGTGGTGAAAGTTGTTCTCTAATCATCTTGCATGCCTGGTACTATACAAAATGGTGGAACAAGTTACCCGTAATGGATTTAAAATGCACATATAGGTAAATAAAGCTCATAACCTTTAAATCACTAATCTGTAACCTCTAGCTGATACCAGTTTAAACAGCTGTTGTCATATTTTTCTTGTTTAGATTCCAATTTCTAGTCTGAGTGTGCTATCTCGAGTTTCTGCTTGCTTGTTGAATTTCTTTTAAAATTTTTTTGATTAAAACAGGGTTTTTTGGTTAAAATGGTATTTTGCAAGTTAGTCTGCATATTCAATTTTAATAAGTAATAATTAGTAGTTAAATTTTTTACTTTTTTAAAAGAAAATATTTATTTTGGAAATTAATTTCCTTCTTCCCATCCTTCTCTTTCTTTTCTTAAGCAGGAAAACTTAAAAAATAAAATGCAGATTTGCAGAGTTCTAAATAGTTTTAGATACAGAGAAAGTAGTATTGAAATCTTGGAGGACTCTGTTTCATAGATTTGCAAATTACAGTGTAGCTTATAAAAATAAATTTAAAAACACGATGTTGATATTTAGTGTCTCTTCCCCAGAATTTGAGACATATGAATCTTCTTGTCAGCAGTAGATGTTCCATCATTTTGGGTGGAGTGAGTTTCTCTTAAAGTTCCACTTTCTAAATGTATTGAATATCCTTCCCCCCCCCATTCCGTGCACCCGTCTCCCGTATTATTGAAAGGGATTTCATGAGAACATAGGGTCCTAATTGCTTTTCTGTGTAGCACTTACTATCTTATATACCTGTATGGTGTGTCATCTTCTTTGTTTCCTTTTCTCAGGTTGTTTGTTCAGCCTCTCTTCCTAAGAGAGTGTTTGTAAGCCTGTTCTTTCTCACTGCCATTTTCCAGGCAGACTTTATTTCTGCACTCTTTAATACATGCTATTCCAGACTGACTGCACTATTGATTTATATAAAATGGATAGTAACAGTTGTTGTATTACTTACCATATATTCTTATATAACATAACATCTTACTGGCTTCTCTTACCACAGCTGCACACTTCTATGTGTTCTTCAGTGGGTTGTAAAAGTGGCAGTCAGACACTTCTCTTGACCTGATACGATTAAATCAGCACCAAATGTAAAGTGGATGTGAATTTTGTTCTTCCCACTAAAGCAAGATTGGAATTACTTGGGACTTCCAAGGGTGTACTTCTGTTAGTGATCCAAGGAGTTCTTGGTCATACTAATGTGAATCCAGAGTACTTCCAGCTTTATAGCAGCATGTATCTGAGATTCAAATTTGCAACACAGTTCCTAGTGCAAATATATTTTCCAGTTGTGAACGTAAAGCTGAAGTAATACAGAGGTAAAATGTTCAAACCACTTTTTTTTTCTTGCTTTTTCACTTTTTTGATCTTGGCATTGATGAGCGATCATGGTTCTTATGATGTATACCCGCAACTCCCCTCTATTTAATCCCATAGCAATATAGTGACTGGATTGGAAGCATTCATGAATGGATATTTTCATTTAAATCTTAAAATAGGGCTGCGTCAGGCCATATGATGTGCAAAGAAATGACAGAGAGGGAAATAAAACTAAGATAGTGATATTGGTATGACCACAATTACTTCTCTTCATGTCCCTGGTAAAAATTAATGTGCTCTGTCTTCTTTCTGTTTTCTCCCTTCTGACCTTCAAACTCACCTTATTCATCCAGCTGTTATAATCAAAATAAAATAGGGAGAAAATGAATGGGTTTAACTCCAGTAAACAAAGAAGTAACTTGGAAGTTCATTAGATTTATTTGATGCTGAATGTTTTTGCTGACTAGCTATGTGTTGTTTTGGCAGCAAGAGGAGTCTTTAAAAAAAACTCCAAATGCCTCTTTATTTTTCTGACGGTGGCTAATGATAAAGGACCAGGGAAATGGTTTAGGAATGTTTGGGGGAAGGAGTCTTCCAAGGAGCTTCATGCAGGCACCATAATTTTCTGTCGTCAACACCATGTGATGTCTTTACAGTTATACAAGGAATCTGGTAGATTAATTGGAGGTAAAGGATTGAAACAAAACTTTAAATGTAGTTCTCTGATATTTCCTTTCAACTTTTTCAAAGTAACGTGGTACGTGACACTCCACGTGTTTTGAGTTTTCTTCAGCTGAGGAACCTTAGGTTTTCAAGCTAGTGTGTGTCCTAATTGGACATGGCCTTAAAACTAAAGACCGGAATGATTGCAGTCCAAGAAATAATACGTGCGTTTGAGTAAAATGATATGTACCTTGCTAGGGTACATAGGTACCCAAAAAAAAAGCCTGAGGGGAAGAAACACAATAATCAGGAATGGAGGCTAATGAGGCCTTGTGAATTGGCCAGGATGAAGCACAACATTTGAGGGATGAGTTTGTCCTCAAAAAAGTTTGGAATGATAAATGGCAAAAAGGTTTTCTTTACGACAGCTAAGGATTATAAGAGCATAACCAAGATACGTTCTTATTAAATGTGAAAACAAATAGACAATATACTATCTTTGCTGTTAAAATGTAATTATATTTAAAAACATTTAAGCTCTTCGAAGCTACCACTTTTCCAAAAGCAGAACTGCAGTTCTATCGTGGGCATTTAATAACTGAAATGACTAAAGATCATTTTGTTTCACATTTGTGCAAAAGGGTTTTTCTTCTTGCATATAACTTTTTTACACAGTCTAACACAAATGTAATGTTTGGTGGTTCCATATCATACGTGGTTTTATGCTACGCTTTTTAATTCCTCAGAGGGGGCTTGGAAGTTGTACTTTTCCTGAACTTTTCTGAAGCATATAAACTTCAAATGGAATGAGGATTTACTCCTTTATGGGTAATTTGTAAAACCAGCAATATTTACTGCTGAGCAAATAGCTTCTTAAAAATATCAGAATTTGTTGGCCAGCTAGAAGTAAAGTTGTTTAGTCCGTGTGCCATTGTGTCAAAGTCTGTGCTGGTCAGAAAGCAGAACAACAGCTTATGGTGTTCCTGAAAATAATTATTTGTGACCCTGAGTTTATTTCTCTCTCTGTCTCTCTCTCTCTCTCTCTTTATTTCTTGCACTTGTTTTTAGTGGTTTTGCAAAACTCTTTTAATTCTCACTCTGGAACATTCTTAACTATGAATTAATATCCAGCAGAAGTTCCTGCTGTCTTGGAAGACAGCTGTTTTCTTCAATTAATGGCCTAGTTCCACATGTGAAAGGCCGTTCATTGCTAGGTTATACAATTAGGTACATGCGCACGCTATTTTCTTGGTCTTGACTGAGTTGCCTGTAGTAGGCAAGTGGTGTCATTTGTGATGCTCTGTTTTTCATGAAATATTTTCAAGGGAGTGGTGAGTATGGCATCAGATTTACAGGAAATCTGTGAAAAAGATGCAGCATTAGTATGCCACCTTCCCTGAGAAGGTTGTACATTAGTGATGGTTCTTTGAGAGTTGATAAGTGGTTGGTGCTTTATAAATACAGAAAGTAGGATCTACTGTATAAAAAGTTATATATGAGTTGTTGCTTGCTTTCAGAAAGCAATGGAAGGGAAAGAACTGCTAACAATGTCTGATGGACCAAGCCTGATATGATGATCTTGGCACCTACTTTGATTTTTTTTTTTTTTTTTTTTTTTTTTTTTTGGTAGCAGTAGCACATAAAAATCAGGTGTGGAAATCACTGTATTTGGTGATGCAGATTTATGGTCCCAAAGAGCTTACCTTCTAATTTATTAATAAGTTATTGTGAGTTAATTCAGCAAACTATGAGAGAGAAGATGAGAGAACAGAATAAGGATGTGAGTAATGAGCTGAAGTAATCGTACAGTCTACCTACATAAACAACGTGGTGATTGGAATTCTTTGGAGGTTTTTCATCTTCATACTCTCTCAGCAGGTTTTCTTTGTTGTGCTGCTAACAATCCCTTGCTACAGTGCTGCCGTATTATTTTCCTTTGAATATAGCAATGGGATAGCTATTGTCTCAATTATTTTCCTGAGAGAAAGTATGTGGGGTTCCTTACACAAGTCACGTTTCAACTGAGTGCTCACCAGGACAGGACATTGCCATTTCTGGTCTTTACAATAGATGCCTAAAACCAGGGAGAGTGGAAATAGAGTGATAGAGGGGAGAAAAGAAGGGTATGTGACTTTCTTGCTGTAAACCTGAGTATAGAATGCTGCATATTAAATTATAGATAAATTAGAGTATTTTAGACATAAGTTAAAGCATTTTAGACATTACTACCGTATTATTTTTGACCTGTGATGTACTCTGACATCGTGATGGTAAAGCTCCTGTTTTAAGTCAAGTTCTTAAATCTCCAATTTCAGGGTTGTGGTTTTTATACTAACTATGTTTTTCTTCTCTTAGTAACATCTCTCAAATTCCATGCTAAAAGTAGTGCTGTAGTGTTGCATATTATCTTTCAATGACTACCCATTAAATTTGATCAAAGCGAAGTGAGTGTTCTTATTGACCATACAAACAGGGTCATTCTTTATTCGTTCTGTCTCCTGCATTGATTGTGCTATCAGGACTTATGCTGGTGGTTATTAGAAACTGGTTATATACCAACCACTATAGTTAGATTTACCATGATATTTAAGACAGTTGCCTTGGTTAGTGTGGGAAGTTCCACATATACCACATATATAAAAAATGTAGTGGTATGCAAATGTCGACTTTAATGGTAGCCTGTGTAGTTAGCAATTGTCTTGCTGTCATACGAGTTAGAAAATAATTAAGTTTGTTTGTATTTCTTCTGAGGTCACAGAGATGAAAAGACAGGTTGATCCTCTCTCCCCCTTCCCCCCCCCCTCCCCCGGGGGAAGTAAGTAATTGTTTTAAAACAGTTCTGTGGGGGGTTATTTTAGTTTTCTTCTTTTGTTCTGTTTTGAAAAATGCAGAATTATTTTTTTCTGGCTACCTGCTACCTTAATGGAATGATTTGAGGGAATCCTGTACCCTCAAGAAAGTATCTTTTTTTTCTTTGCCCTGTGATGCTCTTTCCCCTTCTGAGTCCAGAAACAAGTACAAGACCAAATTCTAATTTTTTCTGTTTTTTCTTAGTAAAGCTCTATAATTTTTAAGTTTAGCTTTGTTTTGGTAAGAAAGAAGTGATTTTAGAGAGTAGTTATTGGAAAACTGCATTTGATATCATTTTAAAGTGACATAGGGGACTGGAGTTGTGGAACAAAGGAATATAACCTGATCAAGCAAATATGTAAGAAAAAAATTTCACATTTTGTTGTGAGTTAAAAAGAAAATAATTGTCTGCTTTTTGGGTTCATTTTATAAAATGAGATCAATGAAATTCTTTCAGCAGCAGCATGAAATCAATTGTAGAATAACATATAATTCATGCCCTATATTGTAAATTACAGTTTGTTTGACATTAATCACTGAGTTTTCCATGTATCGGGATGCATTTTCTTCTAACAAATTTCTGGATAATTCTTGTGGATCCATTTCTAATGTGTTTGAGAGTGATCTGTTTTTCATGTCCACAATTGCCTACATTTGATCTTATGCAAATCATGCAATCAAGCAAATGGAAAACAAAGCGTTGCTGCTAGAGGACCTTGACAAACGGTAGCTTTGTAGTTTTAAGAACCTCCTCCCTCCTCATTCAGATTCATGTTTATATCTATAGTTGTTTGAATCCATTGATCCATTATGAAACACTTTGAACTTTAAATAGGAAAATATCTGCCAAATCAGATTGTGACGAATAATGGTATCAATTATGATGTAATATGATTTTTTTAATTGTTCAGTTTGTCATTTTCTGGTTCTAAGCATTTAGAAACACTACCTACGCTATATCTGTGGACTCACCTAAACCTTGATGAAGTCTATGAAGAGTTTTTCACTGACTGCAAAGCTCATGCTTTGAGCAACATTCCTGTCTCGAATTTCTGTATTTTCTTCTGCTGCTCCCACTAACTTCTTTTTTTTTTATTTTAGCATTTATGCCACCAAAATCTTTCAGATTCCATTGAAACTTTCAATTTATTAGTCAAAATACATTGGCATTATTAAATCAGGATGAGGAATAAAGATTTCCTTTAATCCTGGTAACGTGTTGCTTTTTCCCATATTTTATCTTTCTACTCTTTTTATGTTTTTTAAGCTCTCCTCTTCTTCCCTCACCTCTCAGTATGCTTATCAGTTGATCCTAAAGGATCTTCCTGCTCATATGTCCCATATTTCCATTGCTTGTTATTCCTGTTCTTTTAAACTTTGCCTGTTTCCCTGTCTTGTTCTTTTGCTTTTCTCATTGCATGCACTGAGACAGTCATAGGGACTTATAGTCACTTGTATTTTTCAGGAAGGGAAATAAAACATTTTTCCATCTTCCATTCTCTTCATCCTCCCTCTTCAAATTTAACTAGGTATTTCCCAAAACTCTTCTGCATGCAAGTAGTCTCATCAGCTACAGTGTCCATCAAATCAGGACTTCAGAACAAGCTGCTTCTTAAAAAAAAAAAAAAAAAAAAAACACAAGTAAAGAAGAAGTTCCTTGATGAGGCAGTTTCTCTAAAGGAGAAAAAAAATACCCCTCCCCAACCCCATCCCAAATCTGTATACAAGGAAGACAGCAATCCGCAATGAACAAATGGAAAAGGAGAAATCTGCTTTTTCTTTTTTTCTCTTCTCCCTTCCTTTGTGTTATATTCAGTCTGCTAAGTGAAGCCCCACAATACAGTTTCAGCTTAGAAACTGTATTCACTGTTTATAAGGATATGAATTAAATAAGTGCCATGGATTGTTTTCAGCTGTCCATTTTAGGATTACTAAAAGTAAAATCTTTCTGGTCACTTGTTTGTCTACCTAGAACATGGAGTATCTGATCCTTGTCTCACAGACTTCCGTCTCCAGCTGTACTTTTTGTGGCTTCTGTGATGGAAGCTGCAAGGAACAAGGGGTCCAGGAAGGTGTGTGCTAACGAGGGCAAATGGTGCAGTACGTGGAGTTTACTTTCTCTGCTTGCTGAGCCAGCCTGAGCACCTGCTCTGGGGTGTGCTTACTCCTTCTCACCCACATAAGCACTGCTTAACCCTGGTCGAATCAGCCCCATTATGTTGATTAAACATGTCACTGTGTTACAGACATTCGCTTGATTATTATTTTTTTTAGTTACAGCCTTTTTTTTTTTTAACTCACACTTTGCCATGTGCTCTATAGAACAATACCACTGAATGATACTGCATTTTCAACAAAAATGCACAAGTTCATTCTCTCCTCACATGCAATGGAATAAATCAGAAAGAATTCCATTCCAGAAGGGACTGGAGACATTATATGAAGGGAAAACTAAAGAGAAAGTACTTGGGTCTACAATATTGATATCTTTATCATCCAATTGCAATTGTCATTGCAATTTTTGGATTTGTGCTCACAAATACTTTTGTGCAAAATGATAGTTTGATATTATTTGACTCTGAAAACACTGGCGTTTGTTATGTCTTGCAAAGACCCAGAACTTTCCTGCCATAATAAAATGTGTATCTGTAACATATTAATTTTATTTGTATACCTTATACTGTTGCCAAAACCTCAATTGTAAATTTCTTTATAAAGGATTTGCTTGTTGAAATCAGTGATTTGTATTTTAATAAAAAATGAAGAAGATTAGAAAATTGTCTGCATTAATTTTCTACTATAATTTTTCTGACTAATATTCCTCTATTAATATAGGGAAGAATATATGAAGCTAAAGATCTTTTAGAATCTTTCTTCAATAAACATCTTATTCACCATTTTCTGCAATAACTGAAACTCAAGATAGCTTCGTAATAAATAACCATTTAATAGTTGTTTTGCATTAGACAGGTTGTCTTTACTGAAATATGTTTTACATGTGTTTGATGTTCATGAAAATTTTTGAGACATTTGAGATAACCAGTATGAGTGGTGGAAAAAAATGGGCTTCCTTTGTGTTCATGCTTATAGTGAAATCTGCATGGAGTGAATCATTGTATGTATTGATGCTTGATGTTCCTGTATCATGCAGTGCATTTAAAAAAATATATAATCTGACTGTGTTAATGAACCTGGACTTGTTTTTCCATTAATTTCATTTGATTTAATCATCTTAAAGGTGTTCATTTGCCACTGTAGCAAATTAATATAGTATGTAGCACCTAGGAGGCTAACATCTTTGTTTTGCTTGGATGATGTACATTCTATTGTAAATGTACTTTACAGTGGGGTTATCTCAAACAAAGCATGCTCTGTAGACCTATTAGTAGTCAAAATTTGCAATTGTTATTAAAGAAACAGCACCTATTCAATCCTCTGGGACAAATCCAAAACACTTAAGACACACAGGTCCCTCTTCTTCTAGATTTTCTGAATTCACTGTTCTCTGAAAGTTACAGAAGAACAAGGTAACATTAATGTAAAAAGTAAATTCATATTCCTTTTTTGCCCTAGATTTAGCAGTTTTCACGCCACACCAGTTTCTGCTCGCTGCATGCACGCTTGCTGGCTGTACAAACAGTTCCCAGGTCACCTTGTTTACAGCACAGCTGCCACCATCTCACGTAGATGCCCCGGTCCTGACGGTTTTGGATTCTAGAACGATATATGTACAGTAAGTAAGGATTTCTTCTTTCCTGACAAACACAATAGTGCATCAGTTTATTCAAGAATTCCAGTGAGTTCAATCAGGGGAAGGGTTTGTGACATAAAATTAAATTTATTATGATTAAATGCATAGAAGTGATTAGTTTAGTGGTTCTGTGAACCTTCTGATTATCACTTGCCAACTTAATTTCCATTTTGCCTTTACGCAATCAGTATAACCTACATATGGGCATAGCCTCTGCAAACTTCAGTGCAGGAAATGTTCTGGTGATATGCCCATTTTGTATCCCCTGCTTTGTGTGTTACTGTAATCATTTACCTACTGAGTACAAATACTGCATTAGAGGTATGCCTTAGATTTATTTTTATGGTTGCACAACTATGTTTTCAAATTCTTAAAATAAACCCCACAAAGTCCCCTAAGCAAAGCCTTACATTATTCAGTGCAGTCTGAATCTTTGCTGGTATTAATCATATTTTGCTTTTGTTTGCAGATGGAAAGAACCAGTAGAAGTAAATGGAATCCTAGATCGTTATATAATTTATATTGCCAACAATGAGCAGAATTTTACGAAATGGAATGTAATCTATAACAGCACAGAACTTTTTCTGGATTTTACTATTCAGCAGCTTTTCCCGGGTACTGAATACCTCATAAAACTAGCTGTAAGTTTAAAAGATGTGTAGTAGAGGTGTAAAATGGTGAAAATGATTCTGATTTTGTTAGCATCGTAAATACTTAATGGTTCATATGTCCACTTTGTTTAACCTCTTCTTCCTGAAACTAAGGTGGATGAGCCATGCTGAACAACAGTAGATATTTTGTTTCAAAACAGGTCCTTAAAAATGCGTATGTATATTAAATACAGATTTTCTTCAAGGATAAGTTAGATGATAACTAATAGCGAACTTCATATATGTAAGACTTAATGTCTTCTGCCTCCAGCTTATGAGAAAGCATGGAATGTATTTCAAAATGTTAGCCAACGTAATTTGCTCTTTCTTCATAAAATCTGTATTTAGAAGGAAATAGCAGAGAGGAAGAATTGAGTGTAAAGTAGCAGTTTGTTTATTCAAAACATTTTAAAAGACCTTGGTGTCTTCATTGCATTTCTTTATCATTGGTTTTATTTTGTGATGAAATAGAACAGCTTCAGCTTGCTAACAAGCATGAAAATATGTGCATAAAAGCATGGGATTGTCCCTTGTTTTAAGCACACTGTTCATTTTATAACAATACCTATATAAGGATATTTGCTTTGATAAATGCCATAGAAAAATATTCTGCTCTTGATTATGAATAAATTTACATTTATGTAGACTGGATATGCATTCATTTTTTCTTAACATGCTCTTGAATGTTCTAAATATTATACCACAAAAAAATAAACTACCTTCAGGTAATGATAAGGATCTGACTTGAACTTGAAAAAGCAAGGATACTCAGTCTAATTAAAGCTTAGATTCATGTTGAAATTAATTCTTTTTTGCGTAGACATTTCAGCATAGTAAATTGTATAGCATATAAAATAACACCATGTCCAAAACTAAGGCAGTACTTCAACAAGGTTTTTATGCCTTTAAAAGCATTTTGGATTATCAAAAGAATTTGCATTGTCCTTCACTGTGCCACAGCTCTACTCCTGCCCAGCTTCTGTGCATGGGGGCACAAGGATGGAGGATCAGGGGAGATTCAATGGCTGGGATCTGGAGAGAAACTGTGACTGCTTCTTTTGGTGGCTCTGTCTTGGGATATGGTTAAAACAAAGAATTGTTGTGTGGACTTTGTTTTTACCTCATTAATGTGTACAGCTTATCTAGAAGTTATAGAATAGATTTTTAGGAATCTTTCACCTTTATATTTTTCTTCTCATTTATTTGGGTTTTGATGGTGATTTTTTCTTATATTTGCATTGCATCAGTGGCAACCAGAAAGTAAGAGAAATATAATTTTTTTCTGTTGATGAAGATAACCAGATTTGCCTGGATAAAACGCAGTTGTCTGTGATAGGCAGGTTAAAAGATCTAAATGTCCTTGCAGCTTTGAAAATGGCAAGTCTAAAAGAATATAAAATGTTCAATATCTTTGAGGTGATAGCTTTCTTAAAAACATTTGGACCCATTGTATTTAGAACTTGTAACTTGTCAGACTAGTTTGAAAAGAATGTAATATTAGAGATTTACAAATTATGAAGCTTAAAGGTGGCCAAATGTTATAGTTGATGAAAAAAAAACCCCAAACAGACATACCAAAACAAAAAACCAAAAACCAAATCAAACAAAAAACCCAAATCAAACATACCTGGAAAGAAATTGAAATATTTAGTGTTCTGCATATAGTTTAATCTAAATTTAAGTAACACTTTTGAAGTGAAAACAATAGCATACGTTTAGCATTGGAAACAATTGAATACTTCCTGGGTTTTTAGTTAGAATGGAATAGTTCTATTAGCTAGAACTTTGTTCTTTTCCTTGTTTCACAGGTAATATTAACTTTGTTTTGTATCTGTGCAAAAAATGGTTTTTGTTTATGTGGAAAATTGGAGGTTAAGTTATCAAAAGTTGCAGCTTTGAATACAGGAATCAGGATCCTCATCAGCAGAACTTTCAGCACCTCACAGGCTGCTGGATTCTGTATGTTCTGTATGACAAGGTTAATATAAGTACATTAAATAAAATGAACAAAATATTTGTCTTTGGATGCTGTTACCAGTTTTCACAATTGATTACTGCCATTTAATATGTAGCAATTGTATTCCTATATGACTGTAAGAGCTTTTATAAGAAAATCTAATGCTAATTTCCAGAAGTCGGCTGAGAATTCTCAGGTCATGTGGTCATGTCTCCTTGGATTAGTGCAAAGAAACTTGCTTTTGCTCTGTTCATACTCTAAACTGGATGGGTGTGAGCAATGCCAATCGGAAAAAAAATTAAACACTGGAAAGCTGCAGTTAGTGGCTGGGGTGGCAGACCTGTTTTATGACTTTGAGTGTTTTTTGTGATTTAGCTGTTTGTGGTTGTGTTGTGTGGGTAAGCAGCTCAGGTGCTAGCTGGAGGATTGCTGTGTGGTGTCTTGTTATGTGGTTTGTATCTGTCCCTTGGCTCTCTAGATGCTGGTAGTTTTGCAAATTTAGCCTCAAATCTGTTTCTCAGTGAACTTCCAAGTAGCACAAGGGGACTTGATCTTGGGTGTAGGATTTCATGGATGTGATTACCAGAGTCCCAGCAATGTCCAGTCCATTTGGATGCACTGATCAAAAATCCCACTATTTAAAATGAAGATGAGCTTTCTTTTACTGATTTTTATTAGAAGAATCAGAAACTTCATACCCCAGTAAGTTTCAGAGATACAAAAATTGACCTTCATGAAATTCAATAAATAAATGAATGGGAAGGCTTCTGTTACTGAGCCGTTGAATGAAAAAGCCCTCCACTGTTGAACTAGACTCCATGGAACTTGTTTAGCAAGGCAGTAGAGAAAGTACAAGGAAGAGGTCTTCCAGAGTTGGTCTTTTTGGCTTCTTCATGAAGTCAGTAGAAGCAAAATCACTTGAAGAATAGTCTGCCTTTGCTGGAAGGATGATGGTCTTAAATATTTTCCTTATCAAAATGCTAACGGTTATCTGAGCATCCATCTAAGCTAACTTTAAAAAAAAAAAAAATAAATACACCCACTATCATGTTTAAAGTAAATGCCATTTTCAGATGGCCCCAAAACTGGGGTTGTGTTCTTTCGTCTCCATTTGATAGCGCAGACTGAATATAGGGAGTCATTCTGTAGTTGTGTTGGGAGTGTAATTTCCAGTGAAATCAAAACAATCTTGGTGTATAAAATAGCCTCATTTACAAACAGTTCTTATTTTTACCCATGAGGCTAGTATACGCTTTTGGAGCAGGGTAGGAAATAAGTTGACTGCTCTCTGATTTGAAACACACTGGGAAATGGGAAATTGAAGCTAATCCTTTCAAATAAAATATACTAGACTAAAAGAAACATTCTATTCCTGAAGATCTGGACAGAAAGATTATTTTTCCTTTGTGTGCTGATGATGCAGAGCGGGCTACTTGTCCACTTCAGCACATGGGCAACTCCTAAAATCACAGGTGATCCCATAACTTTTAATTAAGAGTATGTCTGAATCTGAATCTTTTTTGATTTATTTTATTGCTAAACAATAATGTTAAAACACTAAACACTAAAAAACTAAAACATTAAAACAATAAACTAAACCAAAAATCATTAAATCCAGTACAGAGTTTATATATTCTTGTATATATGTATTTTTAACTTCTAAGAACTTTTGTCTTGATCTTAGTGCAAATAACTGGAAAATCAGCACACATACGCCATAGCTGTGTAGTCTTATGTTTGTGCATGTAAAACTTTAAAAGCCTTTTATATGGGGTGATATGCACATTTTCTGGCACATTCTGTTGTTTCATAATCAAGGAAAACATAAAAATCGTGTAATCAATCTTTTCTTCTGTGGTAACTAAAATACAAATGATTTGACTTTGTTATCCATAGACATGTAATAATAACTCTTACACAATAATTTAGAGTGTATTTTCACTTTTAATTGCATCTGCACAGCACGGTGTGTGCTGTCATGAAGTGCAAGACTGTTTGAATGGTGTTTTTTTTCTCAATGACTATTCATTGACATAAATTTTTAAGTGCATTGCAAGTTGGTCAGTATATTCTGTGTCTGGAAGTTTTGAGAGCTTTTCAGTCAATTCCAGAAGAGTTTACACTGTAAATGATATATATTGTACTGTGATCTTCTTTAACTGCGGCTGCAAAAGCAGTGGAAATCTAATTGTGATTGACTCACAGTCAAATGCAAAATGCTGCGAGTCTAACGTTCCTTTAATGTTTTAGCTATATTATATCTAAAACATAAATATCATGAGTAACACATCTCGTTTTTTAGGAAAAGAGATAAACAAATATATGCCAAGAAAAGTATCTTTTATGAAAAGCACAGACTTCCTAAGTTTAGATATGTAAAAATTATAAAACTTTACCAAAAATCATTGCTAATATTATTGGTATTACATCGAAATACGTTTATTTGTTTTGATTCATATTTTAAGGCTTGCACTGGAGGTGGATGTTCAATAAGCAAAGCTAGCACAGCTATAACAGATGAGAGTACACCAGAAGGTGTTCCTGCTCCAAAAGCCCAGTCATATTCATCTGACTCCTTTAACATCTCATGGACTAAGCCTGAGTATCCGAATGGTAAGTGAACTCTTTTAGCCTCAAGTTAAAAAGATGATTAGTAAAGGTAAATTAATATTCTAAATGGCAGCTTATATGTGGTGCTTAATTTTTAATGATCATTTTAGCACATAAAATACCTGAGATAGTATCATTGTCTGCAGCTAGGAGATTGTGGTTTTCAGCCTATCTGTATGGTTTCAGTGGCTCAAAAGTGCTCCCTTTTGATAGTTCTTGTGTACTGCATCTCATTGTTTAATGTTTTCCAGGACAACGGAGCTGAGGAATAGGCATTCTTGGAGAATATTAGTCTAGTATGTTCGTTTCATCCTCCACTAAAACATTCATTTCCTTTACATTAATTGATTTGTGATAATCATTAGATTTGTGTTCTACATAGTCATCTTGAAGGTGTACATTCCCACAGTTGTGGAAGTTAAATAATATACTTTCTTTTGTTTAGAAATGTTTTCCATTTTGAAATACCCGTGTGTTAAACTTTTGGACAAATTTTACATTTTGAATCGCATTGCACAGTATCACATGGCCTTGGTATTCACCTTGATTTTCTTATCATGCATCTGACCGTTTAAATCATAGCAGAGAAAGCTACGCAGAAATCACTGAATTTAAAGCAAAGGAAATGTTTTTCTTCATTTGCTTATCATATTGATATATATCAATTATTTCTCACAGTGGTTTCACATGAATTTCGTTTTTCCCTACTTCCAGTTGTGGTAGAGCACATCCTACTTGTGCAACTTCACTACAAGAGACTTTAAATTATTTCCCCAAAATTGGTGATTGTAAAGCTACATATATGTAATATTCTGTAAGGTCTTACATTACTTTTAGGAAGAAATCAGAGTATATCATCTACTGTTAAATGATGTGTTTCTTTGTACGGGAGTCATACTAGAAGATTTTGCCTCCTTAGAAATGCTTTAACCCTGTTTCTAAAATCCCATCAGTATATGTGGCAAAGGCTTAGAGGAACGCAAGGGGGGAGGGGTAAGGGAACGGTGGTGGAAGGCAGGCGGAAGGAAGACAGGAAGGTCTCGTATGTGGCTTAGTGGCTAAAGTTTGAAAAATTTTTGATGAAATGGGCATTTTTAATGTGTAACTGTTCATGTCAGGACCTCATCGTGTTATGCTTGCATTGTGGGGAGAAAATCCAAATAGCTCAGATAGTGGTTTAACTAACCAAATAAATATAAATAGAAATATATACACACATTTATGCATATCAATAGCGCAGGATGAAGACCTGTAGTTTGATAAATAAATTTCCACAAACTTTCTTTAAAACAACTAAACAGTCGGAATACATGACTAAATTTGCATGTTGTGTCTTGTTGTTAATACAGTATTTACTTTATAGATCTTGGCTTTCCTTTTAATTACAATAAATAGGTTGTTAGAAAATACAATAAACAACTTGTTAGAAAACCTCTGAATCTGAACCTCATGTGTAACAGATGTGATGAGAATCAGGGGAGCTTTATAAAAGATATTTTATTCTTCTGTCCCTTATCCCTTCATCCATGGAAACTGGACATTTCAACAGCCTCAGTGACAACACTGTTTAGCTCTATGGTGAGGTCTTGAAAAACGCATTTAGGTAACCACCAAATTTGCCATATAGCCTAATCCTCTGTAGTCCCAAATACACCCTGTGCAGGCCTCCTCTGTGTGTATTTCTCTCTTCAAAAATATTCTCTGGTATTTTTGCATCTTCTCACTGTTTGAAGCCCATAGAGTATGTTTCCCCTGGGACCACTGCTATTTTTTTGGTCATATGTGGATACCATGCATGTTCCTGTTAGATGGTTTTCCTTAGGGTCAGAAATTGATGGAGGGATTCAGCAAAGTCAGCTGCTGCCATCCTGCCTTGCAGGGAAAGGCTGCTGCTTTTCACCTGCAAACTCTTGCTGAGTGTTTAAAAGTTGGAAGAATTGCTATCTCATGAGCATTTGGCAGCCAGAAGGGCATTAGAGGACCAGGGACTTTGTTTTTTCACCATAGGTGGCTCACACTTGCACAATGGTCAAGAAGCGATGTGCAAATTTTTCTGACATTTTTTTTCTTTCTTCTCCCCCACTTTTTGGGGGAGTTTCAAAACCGGTATATAACTAATAATGCGTTTTCCCATTCTCCTATTTCTTTCTTTCCAATTTTTTATTTCTATCCCTTTTCCTTATTTCATAAAATGACTTTTCACTTAGCAGCTGCTTAATCAGGAAAGCTTGCATTATTCAGTGACTTTGTTCATTCTCAGCATATCTTTTGGGCTGCCTAGTGGCCACGTCATTTAAAATTGCTCTCTGTGTCAGTATTTTAAAACTGTGTGGGAGGCTGAAAAATACCATAGTTGAGAAGACTGAGATATGAGAAAGACTAACAGAAGGACATTTCCCTTAAATTTTTGTACTTCAGCCTTTTACTGATGTATTTTCATAGTAAGAAATTACTTTTTGAAATTACTGAACTTGGCTTTGTTTCAGATGGAAACCTCAGAATCGCAAAAATGTGCATATCATAAGTTGTCATCTCCTTAGCAGATCTCTGGGGCCATTCCTTTATCTCCCTCCTCCTTCGTTCTAGTGCTATATGACAGAAGTTACTGTTTATTTCCATGGGTTGAAGATGCTTATTAGGTGTTGCTGATGGAGAACGGGTGTGTAGGCTGACTGGGGTTCGGAAAGCATAGACTTTACTATGCTCTCTTGATATATATGGAGTCCAGCTGCTTGCCGCCAATTAGAAAAATTAAGGGGCATTAATACCCTACCTTGGTGGCCAAAGGTGGCAGAAAGGATTAAAAGCTATTTGGCTTTGTCATAAAGATGGCACGATCTGGGGACTCAAGCTTTGAGATAAAAACCATCTAGAGGTCAAAGGCTAACATTATCCAAACATGGGTATTGAATTTCTGGGTTCCATTTTGGGGGCAATTAAGACCAATTTACATTATTTTGTGAAAAACTTTCATTTTATAGAAAATAGAGAACAATATACATAATTCTTTGTTGCAACTGGCTTCAGAAATGTCATTTATGTACCAGGTGTAGAAAAAAGACATTTGGAAGATGATATGCTGAATATATTTGTAATATGCATATTTTATTTTGTCTCATTTTCATACCAATTGTAAAATGGTTGGTGGAACATGGCCTGGAATATGCCACTTTACAGCAGAAACCTGCTCTATTTCTGGAGCAGAACCCTACTCTGCTATCACGTAT
Source organism: Tringa tobata (assembly GCA_033628505.1). NCBI lineage: Eukaryota > Metazoa > Chordata > Aves > Charadriiformes > Scolopacidae > Tringa > Tringa tobata. The sequence continues at coordinate 10,553,516 of JAHREE010000287.1, read as the reverse complement.
GTAGATAGTGAAATATATGCAGTATTGACCATTTCGTTGAGGGCAAGATATAGAGACACTTGTGAAATCTCATGTGACATCAGATATTTTGTTTTGAGCCCTCACTGTTCTAGTGGCCTCAATAAAGAAGCATATATTCTTCAGAGCCTATCCATTATAGCCTTGTTGTATCATTTGAGGTCTGCTCTTTTAAAATCCATTCACGTAAAAAAGTGACCTTATCTCTTTCACAGTTGAAAATTTTCCACAGATGGCCACTTCTCCGAAATTTCACTTGTGTACAGGTCATAGGTAAAATTAAGTCTTGATCTGGACTGTATCTTCCAAGGCTATATGGAATTTTTATTTTAAATATTAGGTATAGTAAAAAACAATTATTCAGTGAACTAATCCAGTACTTCTTTCTGAAAATCCTTGTGCTTGTGAGAGACTAGTTGTGTTTATAGTCAGGGAAACCGATACAGGTAAAAGTGTGTTCGCTTAAGATTTGACCTCTAGGTTGTACCTTAAGAGTAAAATGCTTGTAGCAGTTTAGATTCAAAACCTCTGTTTATCTTAAATGTCTGGAATATCATTGACAGGTTATATGGCTGTACCTATGGAGGGGAGAGGAGGAAGAAAAAGGGGCGAGTGTGTAGCTTTCTTCATTTTAAGCTCAATTTGCATTGTTGCTTTTCTTTTCAAAAGCAAAACATAATTGTACTATAGTCAATAGAGATTTTAGCTTCAGTGAAACGAAGATTTAGTCTAGCTACCTAGATTTAAAAATTAAGAAGAAACTGGATCTTTTCATAGTGACCATGTGTCACCCATGAAGCCTTGTAAATCACAAAAATGTGCTATACTTTTAAATATTTCATGTATGGTAAACTTCAGGAAGAGCTAGCAAGTCTTGAGAACTAAACTTTGGGTCAACTTTGAACTTTTTCTCAGAATGCTTTGGAAACATATACTGGTGAAATAGAGAGGCTAAGTTATTTATCCCTGGCCAAAAAGAATTATTGTGTAATTTAGAAAAATGTCTTCATATCTCAAAGTCAGACTACCAGCCCTTTTGTTCTGAAATGTTCTTTTTTTCTTTCTTTTAATTTTGTAATTTTCTCTATCAGAGTCATATAAGGCAAAGGGAGAAGTAAAATCAAGAGAGATAATGGCTCAGCTTATGAGAGATGATTCTTCTCTGACAGTACTGGGAGAACTAACTAAAGCTCAGTGTTGACCAGCAAGCAGCTTCTCAGAGTGTAGATGTCACATAGTGCTGTGTTTGCAGAAACACTTTAAAATAACGGTCTGGTTAATTACAGTTAATTACACTGAGTTACAGTGGGGATCCAATAGAGGTACATATGACACCCACATTAATATCAAATGATTTCATTATGATTTATGCTGTTAAAATAAATATCAAAGGAAATAATAATGATTGGTCCATTATTTAAAGGCTTAGTGCTACTGGTATAAGTGCTTAAGTACCTATGATACCTTCTGTGGTTTGGTTTTTCTCCCTGTAAAACACATCCTTAATGACAGCATTCACATTTAGGGATGCCCTTATCAGTCTGTATTTAAGTATTTTTCCTGTGATATAAATATAGTATTTTTTATATAGAGAGAGAGATATTTATTTAACATAGGGCAAATATCAACCATTAATGCCCTTGTTTTACAAGCAACTAGACACAGAACCCCAAGGGACTTCTGCTTTAGGAATCCTGTCAAATGTGGTAGGATTGATAGTGTGAGATTTACCAGGACTTCCTCCCACACACATGTCTCTGCTGTCTGACTTGAGTTTAGCCTCTTACTTCTCTAGAAGAGAAAAAATTGAGGAGTCTGTGAATCACTTCACCATACTCAGCTCTGCATTGCTTTAGCATATAAATCTTTTGAAGTATGACTCTTCAAAGCTCAACTGAAACAGTTGTATATACATTTTTATTTACGAAGTATTTCTTAAATCAGTAGAGGGGAAAAAATCTTCTCAATTTAAAACATAATCTTCCTCAATGTAGTTTCAAATAATTCAGTTTTAAGGGAAGGAAAGATGAATTGAGCTATATTTTTACAATATGAAGGTGTTTTCTATAATGGGAAGATTAAAAGGCATCCTCTGAACCGAACTCACTTCTAATGAATTCTGTAGCTTTGCATTTATTGGCCTTAAGATTTCACACTTAAATAGCTTTTAAAAAAGAAGAATATTCAGAAGTGAGAAAGGCAAGAAATATCTCTGAGAAAAAGGATTCCTTTGCAAGCTCAACTTCCAAAGTCTAAGCAAATCTATAAAATTCAGTCTTTAGTTCATTAAATTCAAAACAGTGTTTATATATAGTCTGTACAGGGTTCATGCTATTCTACCATGCACCTTCAGAAGAACAAAGATTTAGATTTCCTCATAAATGAGATAAGCAATCGCCTGAAATTTTTTAGTTAGTATTAGCCAATTACATGAGAAGCACCATTCTCTCCTTTACCTAAAATTCTTGCTAATGTTTGTTTTGAGTTTGCAAATATTTTTTTTTTCTTTCTTCAGGACTTTTTCTGCAGCATATGGAGAAGGAAACAGCAATTTTGGGGTCTAGTTTAGAAATGTGTGTAAAACTGTTTTGTAAAAAAACCCCAACCCAAATTAATGAATTATCTACTTCGTTGGCAAAATACAGAAAATCTGAGATAACTATCAATTAATATCAACAAGGTGTTTTGTGTAACAATTATTTATTACTTATTTATTGTAGTTATAGCACTGGCCTGAGTTCTTGAACATTTCAATTATATTCTGGGTCACTGTTTTTTTTTTTTTTGAAAGTCTAAATCTGTTAAGACATGAGATGGTTTTCTATGTCTCTCCAGTTCTTGTTTCAACAGCAATATTCAGAGTAGGGTTTTCATGATTCCAAGGTGATGTTAGCTGCTATTCAGAAACAAGTTTGCTAAGGGATAATCTTTGGAACAGTGTAATTGCTTTCAAAAGATGCAATCCACTTGCAAGGTTTTCAACAGTTGGAAAAGTGTTTTTCTTAAAGTATTGCATTCACAGTCCTGCTAAACACTTACCTGCTTAACTGTAAACTGTTTGAAATACTACTACTGCCACTCTAATGTCTGTAGCATTAGTTTTCTTCTAAACTCTAGCTCTTTAGATATTAAGTAAATGCTACGACATTGTTTTATAGGTATCATTACTAGCTATGGATTATATATGGATGGTGTTCTGATGCAGAATTCATCACAGCTAAGTTGTTATGCTTATGGACTTGCTCCTTGGAGTCTGCATTCCTTCAGAGTCCAGGCATGTACTGCAAAAGGTTGTGCTTTGGGTCCATTGGTGAGTACCTTAATTTGCATTCTGGGTGTGTAATAAATGTCAGATGGCAGTGAATATCAGAGTAAATGGTGATGATTCACTCTGGTCAGTACTAACCCATCTGGCAAAATGTGACATTTAAAAAAAAATAATCCTGTTTAAGAGCTGCTAAAGATTTGATAGGTCATTGTTAGGCACCATTCCAAAGTAGAACATAGGTACAGAGAAGAAAGGCAAAATTTGAAGCTGAAGCACACATTATTGAAATTAAATAGAGTTAATATGTTTGAAAGGTGCAGATGTGCTTAGCCAGATTTATAAGGACGTATATAAAGAGTTACTGTTCCAGTAATGAGCGAATTTCTAGCTGCCTGATGGAAAAGACTGAAGTTAATTTGAGAATTGCAGAAGCCAGAAGTGGCAACAGGAGCGAAGAAAATATGGTGATTCATAAGTATCTTTTGAATGAAAGTATGTGATCAAAATATTATACTGGAAATATATTAAGTCATGTACAAGACCACATTTTTTCAGGATTTGAGAATGCAGAAATATTAAAAATGACATGTGAAAAAAATGAAAAACAAGGCTTCTGAGGCCTTTTTATTTTGTTTTTTAGACGTATAGCTGAACTGATAAAGCCAGTATGATTTCATAGTACTGTAGCTGATGAATAACTGGAATAATACCTACTATGCTGGGTTTTATTTTCAAGCATAACTGAAAAAGAAGCCTGTGTTAATTCTGAGATTTTTTTTTGTTTAATTCATCTTTATGTGTACAAGTTTAATTTTACCAACAAGAAAAGAAAGAAAGGAAGATTTGGGAGTTTTTCACGTTGTTCTGTTTATTTTTTCATTATAATTTATAATATCACTATATTGTGCTCCAGAAAGATCTTCCAGGTTTTATTTTTATGATATAATTTGTTAGTCACATTTTGAATATTCTTTCCAAGATTGCTTTCTTTCAAATGCTGGTAACATCATCTATCTGTAGAAGACTAGATTTTATAACCATTAAACATTTTATAGTTTGCTCTGCTTTAAAGGATATTTACTCTTAAAAGCATAATTGGCTTTTTGCCAGTTATTCTTGTACATTTTTTACAGCTTCACATACACCCCAAAAGCAAACCTTGTTTTAAGGTATTCAATGTGCAATAACCTAATCCATTGTGCTAGTAGTGATGTTTAAGACAAGACATTATCAGACTGTGCATACAGATGAAATATGTATGTTTTCAGTACTTCTGACTTGTCAAATAGGCATCAAAAGGACAGAACAGAATGGCAGTAGTTAAGGTTTTAAAAATAATACTTTAGTGGCCTTTTTTTTGAACTGCACACTTATAAATTGACTTTTGAAACAATTTAAAGTAGGGGGCGCTGTAGCTGATACTCATCTGCATCCCATGATCCATATGCCAACTGTTTTCCAAAGCCACTGATCCATCTCTAATCATGGGAATTGAAGTACAACATCTTTATTTAGGCTCACTTGAGTGCTGCCTGGAAGTTAAAACACTGCATCTTCATTTGATTTTTTTTGAAAGATTTTTATATCAATTACAGAATAAATCCAACACATTTTTGTTTGTTTGTTTTTAAAAAAAAAAAGCCCAAATTTTTTGCTCTACCCTAAATAGCATGAGAAACATGTCCAGCAGTAAACTGATATGCTTCCGGCTATTTTCGTTGCTGATCTTGTGCTTAAGGTGCCCTAATCGATGCACGAATGTTATGTGTCTGTCCTAAATATGGGACTTCTCCAGCTTGTTTCTGAAGGTGGCTCTGAAGATCTTAATCAGTTATGAGAGCATTAGCAGTTACTGTATTTCAGCAAATTCTTTATTTGGATTAGACAGTTTTTAACTTTTTTTTTTTCAGAGACTATGATTTATTTTCAAATGAGATGCAAATTGATAACATGTAAATTAAGAAATACTAAATTTTAATCTCTTTCTAGTAAAGCCAAGATATTCCTTTTTTTTGTCTGTTTTAATTGATTTGTATTGCTTAAAAAGGAATAAAATATGAACTAAGAAATAGTGTAACCTTTCATAGATTCTTTAGAGGAATTCAGGAGATCTGAAATACTGCTGATTATGAAATGTGTTAGCTCTTGTAAATATCTTGTAAATAAATGGAAATCGTCAACACTGAATATTTGTTATCTCAACCCATTGCTATTAAACTTAAATTTCAGGTTTTTAGCTTATGAGTATGCTAGTAACTTTTTTTAAACTTAGATGAATTACAGTGTTTTCCCAATATTATTATTCTTAGCCTATGATTGTGTTACTTATATGATAGCAGAGTATTTTTATTAAGTTATTAATAAACACATCTGAAAATATCAGTTGTGTATAAAGTATGTTTAGAAAAAGAAATATGAAACAGGCTTTCTGTGCCATATGTTTATATAGAGAATGTGCAATTTTACACAAAATATTATTTGCAAAATACACTGCAGCGGTGTAACTGTAGAGGATACTACATGAACTGATTCTGAACAGTGTTTCAGTATTTTTTGTACTAAAAAAAATTGCAGGTCATAAAGAAAAGGTTAGAGACACAATACAGCTGTTCCAGCTGTTTAGGATGTGGTACAGCTTGCTACAAATTCATACTGTTTTAAGAATATTTTAGCCCTCTTCAGTAGAAAAAATAGTTGGTATTCATTTCTCCTTGTTTTTAGTCAAATTCTTCTGCAAGGAGTTTTCTGACTGAAGTATCCAAATAATCAGTGTGGCACTGACCCAATAAATCCATGAAGCATTTGTTTATCTTTAAGCATATACTTTATCCTGTTGGCTTTACTGCAACTGCTCACCTATTTTAAATATGAGTGCATGAATAGAGAAATGTAGCAGAGGAACACAAACCTGGCACTTGTAAACAATAAGCTTTCCAAATTTTAAATGCTAAAAAGTAAAACATTCATGTTTCAAGGACAGAGAAAGTATGTTTGGTTATTTTGATGACAGAGCAGGTGTGGCAGTTTAAAAATAGCATTTATTAGCACTCCTATGAACTTGCAGCTGAGAGGCACTTAGGAAGGTGTGAAACCATCTTATACCTTAGAAAACACCAAATAAATAATGTATGAGAAACAAACTCATTGCCATAAATAACGCAATAGCAAATTATTTTGTTCCGTAGCATTGAATGTTTACTACAAGTTGTCACATTTAAATACTAAATTTCTATAATATTGAATGCGTATTCATTTATTTAAATAAATAAGTCTTTTGTATTCATTACATTTTCCAGCTCTTTTATCATATTTTGTTTTCTCTTAAAGATTTACTTTTTATTACAACTTGAATATGTTAGATGAATATGTTAGTTAGAAATTATTTCAGGGAACAACCAAAATTCTACAAAGGACATTTTTTCTCTATCAAATATTTATTGTTATTTACTACAGCATTTAAATGTATGTTCCTTACAGCTGTCTTTTAAAATGCAGAAAGTAAAGAAACTGTGATCTCCTATTGCTGCTTCCTCCCCTAGAAATAAGCTGAAATTATTCATCCACATGAGGTACAATGGTGTTTTCAGGAAATGAATCTTTCACTCTTTTTCTGGTATTTATTTCCTGTTCCTTACAGGGGTCTCTGTACAGAGTATGTTAGTTGCTGGAGAGCTTAAAAAAAAAATGTAGATGAAAGGAAGGTAAAATGCTTAAAAATTAGGGCACCTGAAGTGTTAGTTAGTTACATTTTTTTTCTAAATAAGTAACTTTTCTTAAAATTTTGCATTTCTCACTTCTCTGTTTGTAAACTATGGCAACAAAGCTCTCTCTTATGGTTAAACTCACAGGTAGAAGCTCGGACCATGGAAGCTTCCCCTGAAGGAACAGTTGATATATTTGCTATTGTTGATGGGTCCAAAGAAGTTCAATTAAAATGGCTTGCCCCAAATAAACCTAATGGAAAATTGACCTACACAGTCCTTGTCACTGGTCTCTTCTATGCTGATCAAGGTATTTTTTTTCCCTTTATTATAAGTCTACTGATAGCATTGATATTCCATTTCATTTTTTAAAAAAATCCTTTAGCACTAAATTTTTCTTCTTTTTTACCACTCCACTGATTATTTTAGAATTATCAATTTTCGTCTTTAAGAACTACTGCTTTGATTTATGGTGCTTTACATTTGTACAAACACATAAATTGGCAAATAAAGATAAGCCCTGTGCACTCATTTACTCTCTTAGATATACACATGAAGTCTTATCTCACAAACTTCACACAGATAAGGAAGCTATACTCACAAAATTTCAGTTAGTTTGCTTATATAAGTGGGAGCCATTCAGGAGAGCTGTTCATGATATGGTTGATTGTGGGTATATTTGACATGTATATAAGTTGTGGTAAAGAAGTAAGGCTTGCAACCAGCCAGCTACCTAAAAAAGTACGCAATGAAATCAGACACTTATTCCTAAAAAGAAGAAAGGAAAAGAAAACCAGCTCTTTATTTCTATC
>JAHREE010000287.1:10503217-10540717 GCA_033628505.1 Tringa tobata | reverse complement strand
GTGCATGTAGGAATCAATGTATGTTATTTTCAGTTTTGTTTGGGTTTGGAGTTTTCTTTTTTTTTCTTTTAGTTTTCATAACTTCTGTTGTTGACATATCATCCAGGGTTCTTACTTTTTAGCAATGTAGTTCATCTGGTGTTTTTGTAAAGGGAAAATTAGTCATCTTGTAACTGCCTATTTGAAGTTCTGTGCCAGAAAGTTTCCTTGCAGCCTACTCATTCTCTTGTCAAACTGGAGAAATCGGATGGCAAAATACAGCATTTTGAGGGGGGGAAGAAAAAAGCAGCTACATCTATAAACAAGGTGACTTTTGCATATATACCTTAGAATTTTGTTTCTCTAATCTTTTTAGTTTAATATTTACTAAATATATATGTAAATAGAATGAAACACAGACCATCTATTAATTTAGCGTCTATTAGAAGGTTCCTCTTATAATCCTGAGTGGGCACAACTCTTTCCATACTCTCACCAATCTGTATTCAAATAGGTAATAGTATAATCAAGCTAGTGCAAAAAAGCAATGTCTGCTGGGGGAAGACATGCCACCCGCAGATGCCGGCAGAAGTGGCATTAGGAACGCTGAAGCCTCTTAAAGTTCCCAGCCTGTCTGGTGTTGAAGGCTTGAGAATTGAGAATGAAAATTCTGTGGGGTGTTATCTTCAAAAAGATGCAGGAGGAGGTAGGTGTTTTGCATTGAGATCCGACAATTTAAAACAAACACAACAATTTTTGAGAATTAAACATGTTTCAGAAATGACTAAAACATTTCTAAGAAAATTGTTAGGCCAATTTTTGTAGTGAATTTCTTTTAGGTGTGGTTATTTGCATAGTTACCTCAAAATATAAATACCTAAATATAGAATTGCATTTACAGTCGCTGCAGCTGAATATGCAATACATGACAATAGATACAAGTTGGAATGTGCTTTAATATTTGCAAACAAAATTCTTTTACAAAAAGGGCAGCATAGTCATTCTATATATGTAATCAAAGCATGTGATTTTCGAGATGAGCTATTTCTTAAAAAACTTCCTAATTTTTTTCCTATTGTAGGTAGTTATTAACCCTTTATTTTCATGTTGCTGAACATTCAAAAAGCTTGTACCAAAGAAATATTTTTTCCGTAATAGATAAATATCAGGACTGTGTTTTTCGTGCATATGATCACTTACCAAAGATGTTTGTAGTACATGTGTTCCTGCGTCAGGGACAGACCATTATCTATCAAGGACAGGCATAGTCATTCCAACTTTTCTCCAGTAATTTAGGATTGCACAGTAAACCTATACATTCTGCTACCTGAATTACCTAGTAGTAATACTTGATATTACTAATAAAAAAAAAAATAAAAAAATCCTTTCTTCAAGAATCTGACCTAAGGAGAGTAGAGATCCTTGACCTTAAAAGAAGGGTAAAGTTTTCAAAAGGAATGTGAATCTGAGAAATTGTGGTGATATTAATGATACTGGTAATTTACCAGTTACCTTTGTAATATCTAAAGAAATATTTAATTTGTTATACTGCTATGATGTTGCACAGTGCCTAAGGCACCTTAGTGCCTTAAGGTTACTAATGCTAAGTACCCTGAAGTTGCTGAGCCAGTATTTTCCAGAGCCTCTTTGGGAGTATTTCCTGTTACAGTTCCCATGCTGTTATTCTTGGATTATTCTTCTCATGGCCTTGCACCTGCAAACCCCAGTAGTGTTGTTACAAAGGATCTTCATGGCAGCAGCTATGATGCTCTGAGAATTGCCTCTCCCCACCAGCTCTTTACCTCCCTAAACTAGTACTCAGCAAAGTCGATAATAATAATTTAAATGCTTGATAAGTATTTTCCATTAATATATGTACACAGATGTTAAGTGACCAATCAGTGTACAACACTTGCACCATGTTAGCGTACTCCACGCAGCACAAATAGCATCATAAATGGGAACAACGAACAGGGAGTTTGAACAGTTCCCAATGGAAAGTATATAGTGGTCGAGGGATAGCACGGCAAAAATCATCATCCATACCATGAGCATTGGCATATTCATCATTGCCACCTGCTGCACCAGAGAGACACCTTCCCCAACTCCCAAAGTAGGATGCTTTTGTGGGAGCCCTAAGCTGCTTTTCAAAGTTTCCATTAAAGAGATTTTTCATATTTCATCCTCTTCCTCCCTCATTTTGTGTGTCTGTCTCCCTAGTTTTAACTACAGACTTCACTAATAACACTCACTAGTTCTAAAGATGTTTGAGGGGGGAAAAAGGGGGATGTGTGATCCATTTTCAATAGTCATGTTTAATCTGTTCACTAGAGCAGGGGTATTTTGGCACTGAGTAATGTGCCATTTAAAGTTTGATTTGCATGGCTAGAAAACTCATAGTTTTGCATGTACTTTTTGGGTAATGTTTAGTCAAGCTTCAGTAGATTTTGAATAACTTCACAATACACCATCTAGCAGCATGATTTCCTTCAGCTCCAGATATGCTTTTCTTTTCTCTTCCTTGGTACAAGTGTCTTAGAGGAAAGCACAATGAAAGCAGTCTCACAAATTCTACATTGGACTGTTTCATTGGTGAAGACTCTAGCATCAGACTGCAGATAGTGTTTTAAATTATTTTCTGCACCTCTCTGTTCAATAATTATGTTTTTTTCACATATAGGCTGGTCTGTTTCTATATTGTATGGTGTAATTTGTTTGCTTTCATGTTATAAAGCAGATACTTAAGACTGAACCCAATTTCTGTGAGAAACATATTACAAATTGAAACTCCTGGTGACTACCAATAGGAGGAGAGTCTCTGAGACTATCCCTGCTCCGTTGGAATAGTCTAGGGAATAATAGCAATCTTCTGGACATGGCACTGGTAAACAGTATTGAGTAAAATGGAATTTGCCAATCAGTTCTCCTATGAAAACAGTCTTTTAGTTAATGAATGTCTTCTAGAGCTTTTAACGTACGTGAAGGCTGAGGAAGCTACATTGACAATGCTTAAGTATCTATGGGAAATCCTAAATGCAAAAAAAAACCAATTTATGACATCGGACACAAAATTATTAGTGTCAACGATGTAAATACATGACCCAAACAAAATATATATAGTCTGACTAGGGCTCCCACAGATGAAGATACTGTTTGGATGCTTGTGTGTGTTGGTTTCAAACAAATATACTTCTCTTTAGAGACTAATGTAAAATCCATTTTCTCAAGTAGAGAAAGCATGATGAAAATTGCTGTTTGACAAGCTATGATGAAGTTTTTATTTGAACTGTATAAGGACAATCAAATTAGATTTTGACTACGTAACTTTCTAGTGTTATGCCAGAAAGATCAAGATACTATGATGTCATCCTTTTATGTGCAGTTGATATGGCTGTTTATGTTACTCTACGTGGTTTTGCCCTAAATAGGCTAGAGGGAGCTACTCTGTGAGTAAGTACAGCAAACACCTGAGTGATTCTGTGGTTCTTTCAATCTACAAGTGCATCATTTACGATGTAAGGTGACTGGAAAAGCCAAAAGAATGTCTTATGTCAAATAAAAATCCTAGATCAAGTTTAGAGCTTCATTCCTTCCAAAGTATTACAACGAAGTGTAATGGCATTTGACAGTATTGACAATTTTTATATGACTTCTTTTTGGCTAACTCAGCATTCTGAAAAAATAAATAGTGTTCTCCCTTTGTGATTGAAAGGGTTAAATGGTACCAATTCATTACCACTCACAAAAGGATTTATTTTGTTCTCATAAATCAGTTTTATTCCACATTTTTATTATTCCCTTGGGTCAGCTGCTCCAATTGAAATCAATACAAGTGCAAGTGACACAATCAATCTAGATATTTGATTATGGATTTGAGACTCCGAGTTCTGCTCTGTATGTTTAGCTAGTCTCCTTCTGATAGTGTCCCTGGAGAATGGAAAATTCTTATTGGCATCTGTGAATTATGGGCATAGATTCTGAAACCAGATACTGTGATAATCTCCATTTATGTACTGCTGCAGCTAAAGAATGAATGTTCTAACCATGAAAAAACAGACTTGAAGATTTTAAAACTAACTGTTTCTGGATTTATTTTTTTTTTAGTGTGTAAAATCTCATCTGAAATGAACTTTATAAAGTCTGATCATTTGTCTATAAAATCCCTCAAACAAAATGGATTAAATCAATAATTATATGCTCTGTCATCAGCTCAACATTCCAAGTGCAGCAAATATTCTTGCTATTTTGGTGCCTTATGGTCATTTATAGACAATGTGATGTTATGGCACTTGGGCTACTAAACTGTGCTGGGATTCCTTCTCCTGTTCATGTCAGGATAAGAGCACCTCGACACTGGAAGCCCCTGTGAAATCCACATAAGTTTGTTTTACTCATAGAATGCTTTCCAGAGTTGGGTGACCTCACTCTATTTTATGATTTCTTTAGGTCATGGCTTGAGTTCTTACAGTGTGTCCCTACAACACTTAGTACACTGTGGGAGGGTGTCCAGGACTGATGCCCCTTGGTGCTGTTGCAGCAAATTGAGTTACAATAGAGATGAATATACTTACAGCAGAGATTTAACATTATACTGAATATCATATATATATATTTAGACTGGAAGATCTTAATGAGACATACTCAATTGCAAGACTCATTGCACATTTCTATGTTTATGAAAGAGTAATGAGAAAACCTAAAACAGTAATTCAAATAAAAACGTTTCTTCCTGACAGTTTAATCTTATAAATACAGAGGTTTTTAAGTTAAAAGCCTCATGGCACTGAACTGGAAGCTTAAAAGGGTAGATGAGACCACACACCAAATACTCTTCTCTGTCTGCCATCATGACTGAGTCCAATCTTGGCTGTAGTCATTAACTATCCATGGGGTCTGTGCTGACTTTATTGTATGAACTCCCCCATCAAGCTGTGGTCTTTATTCATATTTCAGTCCATAGAATTAATGAGCATATAAATGCACATTCCTTTGTGTTTGTAACACTAATGATCACTTATTTCTACTGAAAGGAGAATGCTTTCATCATAATGATTACCCCTGCTTTGCCTTAGGGTTCTTGAAGTATTCTGCAAATTTTCATAGAATCATAGAACAGCTGAGGTCAGAGAGCACCTCTAGAGATCACCTACTCCAAACGCCCTTTTCCAAGCAGAGTCAGTTGGAACACATTGCCCAGGACAGTGTCCAGTTGGGTTTTGAATTTCACCAAGGATGGAGACTCCACAACTTCTCTGGGGCAACTTGTTCCGATGTTTGACAAAACTCACAGTAAAAAAAAGTTTCTTTTTCTGTTTAAACAGGATTTCTTGTCTTTCTGTATGTGCCCGTTGCCTCTGGTAATGTTGCTATATACTACTGAGAAGTGTCTGGCTTCTTTACTCTCTCAGCACTCCAGTAAGTCATGTCTGTCTTCTACTGAGGAGCCCAGAACTGGATGAGCACTCCAGATGTGTCTCATCAGGGCTGAATAGAGAGGAGGGATCCCTTCCCTTGACCTGCTGGCAGCGCTCCTCCTAATGCAGCCCAAGAGGCTGTTGGCCCTCTTTGTCGCAAGGGCTCATTGCTGGCTCATGTTCAACTTATTTTCCATCAGGACCTCCCTGTCTTTTTCAAAGCAAAAAAGTAGCTTTTCAGCATCAGCCCCCAGCCTGTACTAGAGTCCAGCTCAGAGTGACAGAGAAAGTGTTTAGCATACACATTCTGTATGTCTCAACAGAGCCTAAGGTAGCTGTACCAAACTGAAGTCTGTGGAAAGTCACAGAATGTGCCTTTGCCTGTTGTAAATCGAGCGAAACTGAGCTGTCAAAGAAACAACTTGCGTAGTACAGTCAGAAACTACATCTGGGTCTTTCAGATTTCAGATTTCTGCTGTATGTGGCGATCAAGACTTTGATATTGTTCTTTAAATATTTTCTATTTTTTAGTCTTAAAAGTAAAGGCTGCTTTAGTTACCAGGGCAAAAAGTAAAAATTAAGGTTTTTCAATTCAGGTAGTGGGTATTGTTCATTATTTACAGGAAAATTAATATTTTGGATTTGTAGATTTATCAGATTGCTGCAGTGCTTTTGAATTACCCATCTTGCCTCATTCAGCAATTGCCCCTAGCCCATGAGAATGAAGACTTCATATGATACTTTAAGTTTTGGACTCAGTTTGATGGGTTGAGACCATGATATGTCCTTAGGAACAGTATATCTGTCAACTCAGGAGCAGAGGAACAAATAGTGGTTAAGGAGATTGGGGTGCAAAATTGGCAATGTGCTCATCTGAAAAAACAAAACACAACCAAAAACCCCAAACCAAAAAACTCCCACTGCAAAACATAACCCGCTCCCCCAACGCTTTGTTGAAAAGCAGGGGATGTTGTCAAAGCACAGAAACCACTTCATACGATCTAGTATAACAATTGAGATGACAATTGGAAAAAAGTTTATTATTACATTTCTTAGCAAAAGAATCACCAGTAATGGGGAAAGAATTTAGCTGTATTTTATTGGGATAATAGAATGAATGGAAAGTCATGTTTTTTGTTCTGAATATTGCGCTAGAAACGGTATGAAAAGGACAGAAGGAGAGAAGAAAAATCATAGCTGGGAGGAAAGGAGTAGCTTGTGTGGAAGTTAATGAGGCTGAAGAATAGCCAAAACTAATGGACAAAAGAATGAGCTTACTGAAGAGGAAGTGTTCATATTCACAGAATTTCCCCCAGAATGGATTGGTGCCAGAGATCCAGGAACCAGGACAGGGACAGAAATTGGTGCTCAGTGAGGATGAGACAAATGGAAGGATGGGGAAAGTGGGGAACAAGTGAGTTCTCATTTAATTTCTGTTGTGTTATTCTTACGTTAACTTTTTCTGTGGCCTAAGATGAGATGCTTAACCTCTGTATGCTCACACACATACAAAGCAGGCATAAAAATAACTTTAAGTTTTTGTGATAGTTAACTAAGTAATCTTTGTATAATTCTTTAGATCCTCATATGAACTGGATTTTTGCTACCTTTATTCTTTGAGTAGTTTTCTACCGTGGGGATAGTTCTGCTTCTATCTGCTTGAATATTATGAAGCAACATGCTCTCTAATGGAAAAGGGGTTATCAGGACCTGTATATACATAATGGAAACAGCCTATAGATTGGTGATAATATTTCAGATCATGACACAAAGCCTTAAACTAGCCCAAAAATACCTTTTTCCATGTAGTATAATATAATATATAGTGTACTTTTGTGATTAAAACCTCGCATTATCTTGAAAGAAAATATTAGCTCATTAAACATTTGTGATTATAAGATTTGAGTATTTCAGGCCTAAGTACTTTTTACGTGGAAATCTCTCTGCATTTCACAGGTTATGGTCCTGTAATATCACTTAAGTTCAGACAAATCTGGGGGTAAGATTAGAAGTCAGCCAGTTTCTGCGACATTGCAAATAGGAAGAGGTAGAAATATTCTGTTTTACAAAGACAGCTCCACTGTTGAAGTCCTGTAAAAATACGAACAGAAGATTATTAGGAAGGTGATTTTTGACCAGTATCTTCTGTGTAATGACAGCTAGCTCTTGATGATTGGGGAGAGAAAAGCATGTGAGTGCCCAGAAATATTTTTCATTAGCACAGCCTGCTGGCTTCCTAAACTCAGCAGCATAGTTGTGTCAGCTTGTTTGTGATACTCACACGTTAGAATGGCTAAGTTTAAATTTTAATAATCACAAATGCAATGGTAGTAATAAAAGTATTTGGTAATTTCATAAAGATTGCCCACACATGAAATGTGGGCTCTTGCTGTTTGATACATAGAAAAAAAAGTCTCAGCTTATTATCTTTTTCCTTAAAAATGTTAAGTTTCATCCATATGAGAAAAGTATCATTAAATGAGGCAAATTCTGGGAAAAAAAGCAGTTTTAAAATGCAAGACGAATGCGTTTAGTTTGTATTATTTCTTTTTTCCATTGCAGTTTTTGTCATAAGAATGGTTTCATGTTGTACCATTTCCTGTGCTCCTTACAACCTTTGTCACATGAATAAGATATCAGAACGCTAATGACTAATATACAGTATTCTGTGTCTGCTGATACTATACTGTACTACTGTGACCTTTGCAATATTAGGTATTCTGATTGGCTGTCCATTTCACCTCTTCCTCACAAGTTAATAAGGCTGTAAAAAGGAGAGAACTTGAAATGGCCAGCCAGTCAAATTACAGAATATTGAAAAGGTCAGAGCAGTACAGCACACAGAAAAAAAATTACGGAATATATGAGGCATTAAAATTCTTGTGACAATGATTATAACAAGAATGGAAAAGGATACCCATTTATGTTATTTCAATCTAGTGAACCCCATAGGATGGTGGACCCAGGACAGCAGTAATTTACGCACCACCAACCCACAGAAGCTTTAATCATCTATTTACAGGGGTACTCAGTAACAGGCATGCATGTCTGCTTGGGAGCCCCCCTCAAAGTGTCCACCCAAAACCACAGTGAACCTTCAAACACCAATACTCACCAGCTAGAGTGCTGTGTGAAGCTTAGCACTTTTGATCAATGATTTTGAATGGAATATGTATCTGTGTATCTTTTTAAGGTAAACATGTTTTGTTACTTGACTTAATTTCAAGTATGCATAGTTTTAAGTATGTACATAGATGCTCTTTAGCCTTAATTTCTTCATTTAGATAATATTTTCCTGAAAAACTGAGATACTTTGATCTGCTGTAAACTGGGAATAAACTGAAAACAGCACAGTTTTTTCTTAAATACCAGACTTAGCCAAAGAAGTCCCACAGAAATATTGAGGGAAATATGGAGAGCCTTACGAACAGGAAGGCTAGTAAAAGAAAAAAATATCACAATGCAAAAATATGGGAAGAATAAGGAGCACAGGGAAGACTTTCGTGTCTGCAGAGGGTTTAGTCTCTTTTGAAAGCTTATAGGAGATGGTGGCCCTAAACCCCCTTCCACCTGAATTCGTCTGTTGGTAAGGGTGCTTGCGTGTCTAAGTGTTGAAGGACATGGTGAGCCAGTTGTAGGAGTTTGTTTTCTGCTTCCTTAGGTTATTCATGTTAGCTGTGTCTTGAGGGAATCTTGCTTGTTGGAATGCTAGTGAGTGTTCATGGCAGGAGTTACAAGGCAGAAATGTGCAGGAATGAAGAGGTATTCTGGTAGAAACCACTTTTCTGAAGTAAAACAATGTTTCTTAGGGCTTTACCAGTGTCTGAGGCAGCTGCTGTTTAAGTCTGTGGCAGACTTGCTGGTAGGCTACAGTAGGACCTGTGAGCAGGATTGAGAGAAAAATACACAGGAAAAATGGAAAAAGAGAGGTGTCATCCACTTATACTCACAAATAGGGTCTACACTGAAGCAGTCTAGGCAGGAATGGCACAGAGCGATATGACAGGGTTATCGCTGTATCGCTTTCTGTCAGGCTGAACCTATGTGTCTGCATTTTCCAGCCCACTGAAAGCAAAGTTTAAGCAGTGAGAAGTGGCAAAGATGCATATTGCAAGTCATCCCCAACAAGACTTGCATTTTAAAAATGTTCTAATATTTTATTTGCCAGTAGCAGAAAGTTGCTTGGCTGGCAGCCGGGATTAAGCACCTTTTGCCTGTGTAAATTCCAGGTTAGGAAACTCGCAAGTGCTCCTTAGCTTTTTATTAGAAGCAATGAAAAAATTTCGAACTGCTGTGTTGTCTAACTCATTGTAAATTTGCAAGTTCATTTTTGAGCTGAATAAAATGGTTGTGTAATTACATACTTCTCCTAATTATTGAGTAATTATATACTTCTTATAATTGCCGAGTAATCACTCTGCTATAACTAGAATTTAATGTTACAACTAATTGTATAATTACTGTATATTAATGTTGTTATCCAGGCAACTTGGAATAGAGTGTTATCCTTTTAATTCCTTTTCTGTTACTTGAAACTGTGTTTTTAACAATATAGTATAGTTAGCCATTGGAAGAAAGATTAATAGTGGAATAAAAATATCAGCAGAGGAAGTACATGCTTTCATTCTGGGCTCCAGTGTATGAGAACAAAAATATTAACATGCTCATACCGTACTGTGTATAGCAAAAGTTGAATTTTCTCATTATTTGGTCACATAAATTGCTGTTAGGGAGCCTACTTTTATTACTTAGGTTTGAATCTATCCTATGTGCCTTGATCTGTCAACACTGGATTTTAAAGTTTTCCTACACATTGTAGTTTAAGAATTTGAAAAATGCATCTTTTATTCACAGCCAGCCGAGTCCTTAATTGTTTCACCACTAGGACCTTAAAAACGTGTATGGCAGTTGGCTGTTTCTAATGGCTTTATTATCGTTTGTAAAGCAATAGATGCATATGACAGTCTTGTGTTGTTGAGTGGGCATTGCAAATATTAAGACACAGACTGCTTGTTGGTGCACAAAAAACCTGAGATAATGGCAGAAATGTCCTTTGTTGGACTGTATCTACTCCCAAATCGCACACAAGGGCAGTTTCACAAAGATACAGAAGGAGGGTTTGATATACAATTTAAGAGCTGAGAACAAGTAATGCAGATGTATTTTTCTAGTGCTGGTTTAGTAGTCTGGGTACAGAGTAATCTCAGACAAAATAATCTGCTTCTGCAGAATTGTTACGTCAATATGTGGAGTGAGTAAAATGTGGTTGTTTCCTTGCATGATAAGAAGTTTGTCTCCATTGCTGTTTGTAAAATGGGATCTCTCAGGCTAATTAAAATTCAGTGAAATCCAAAAGAAATCCATCAGGTTTCACAAAATTATTCTACATTCACATTACTGTAGTCTGTTCGGGCAGTCTGGTGCTATGGTATGGTGTAATCCAGGTAGAATTTGAGCAATGAGGCACTAGACTACAAAACACATTTATAAAAAGACTTTCATAAAACTCTCCCCCACCAAAAAACCTCAGAAAGTAAGTTTAACATATGTTATCAGGCAGGGTAACTGAAAACACCCTTTGTGCAGCTCTGTGAACATCAAAATAATGAAATGGCTTGGATTTGTACCATTAGTAAATCACAGATTGTTCACAGGAATCTCAAAATTAGAGGAAAGTCCAGATCATTCATTCATGGTAAAATAGAATGAAATGTGTATATGCACATTAGTGAATGTCATAGAAATATGGAATATTTGAAAAAATGTTTGAGGTTTAATAATATCTCAGTTTTAACAGTTCATTTGAAACTTGCATAAAAAGGAGTCAACCCAATGAGTCTCACTTTAAAAAGTAATTGAGAGAGTTTCTAGTTTTTTGTTAAATTCTTATTTAGATTTTGTAGAAGACTCAGATGTGAATATTCAGTCCTCTGCCTGTGACAATGCCTTAATTAATTTTAGATATTTTTAATAGTTATATTCTGGTTAAGCTCATTTGTATACCTGGGGTCTCAGATTTGTGTGATTCTGCTGTTGTTTGTAATGCAGAATTTCCATCAACATCAATGTGAGAGTGCTGCATGGAATGATGGAGAGTACTAATAATATTAATCATTTGTATAGCACTTTATATGTTCAAAATATTGGATAATCTTTAAATGAGCTCAGCTTTGTTCTCAGATACGTGAGTGAAAACTTCACTGAGTAAAATAAATATTGTTACTCGACACATTTTTTTTATTTTCCAGTCTTGCTCCTCAGGTATTTTAGAAACATTTATTTTGTTATTTTTGTAGGGTAGAATATTGTCTTATCTTGAGATCGTAAAAAGGTTGTAAAGGAAATGTAGGTTGCTGTGGTGTATTTCTTACTTCATATGACTCATGTATGCAATGGATTTAGCTTATAAACTCCTAAGGTGTTTTTCTAATGGATTCCAGAAGTTTCACCATTTTTTCATAGCCATAAAAATTAACGTTAATTTTTTGAATTTGCAATTATCACACAACTGGAACATGAGTAATTTCTGAGAACTGGCTTCTGTTTGCAGTATTTAGCAGTCAGCTTTGCAACTATGTTTGATGCATTTATTTTCCAAGTTTTACAGGTACCACTTTGCTGTTAGCAAAAGAGGATAAGGTGGTGAATAATACCTTTTCTTCTAAATATCCCATTTTTGGTGTTATAGGTACCAGCGGCAGCTTTTCATTTAAGTAGAAATAAGACTTGGTTCACAAAGACAGCAAATTGTAGCAGATGCAAGTTCTAACATTTTTTCTTTTCCCTCTCCTTTTCTCATACAGCTAATGCTAATTATTCTGTTGTAAATGGTACTCGGATGTTACGCAGCAGCAACGAATCCAATGTATGGGTACCCATTAAAGGACTGATTCCATTTTCTAACTACACAGTACAAGTGAATGCTTCCAACAGTCAGGGCAGCTTGATAAGTGATGCTATAACAATAGTCATGCCTCCAGGAGGTAAGTATGAAAAAGTGCTTTTTCTGTGCATGTAACAATTACACAAATACTGTGTTGAACAAAATGTTATTTATTATTGCAACTGAGGACTGGAAGTTCAGAAGAATGTGTTTGCATTAGTAGTTCTTACTAACAAAATTGTTCTTTTCAGCGTCTAATTTGTCACATTGCTCAATTTAAGAACTAGAGAATTAAAACAGGTAGTTGTATAGATAACATATTATGTAGGTGAGAAGTGCATTATAGACTTCATTTTTTTTCTGTGTATGGCAGTGTATTCTATCATGGACAGCTAATCTAATCTAAGAATATAGAGAGATTTACCTGCATTTTGTAATCTGTTTTAGAATAAAAGTGCTGACAAAGAGCACGTACTGGATAGACTTAGATAACTTGTTTAATAGTAGTAAGATAAAACATTGGTAATATATTTAACCAGTATCCACAAACTGGTGTAGCTGTAAGAAAGCCAATTTCCATGTGCTGGTTTACAGTGAATGAGGCTCTTAAAAATTTGAAATAAGAGAGTTGAGCAAATGCTCCCTAAACATTGCACGTGTTTGGGTGTTGGTTGGTTTGTTTTTTAAATGAAAGCTTAAATTTTCACCTGATATATATGTGTTCTTTTTACATTCTCTTTTCATGGACATCCCTAGTGAATTAGATTTTGTTGACTAAATGCCAGTGTAAACATTGAATTTAAGGCAATTTTCAATTCTAAATTGAGACTCCACAAAACTTGGTGTGTAGGTGTAGCTCATGAGCAGGAATAGTGTAGTGACACACGTATCCTTTGAAAGTTAAAAAAAAAAAAACCAAAACACAACACAAAATAACCCAAAAGACACAATAAAAAACCAAAAACCCAAACCAAAATCCCATAAAATTTACAGCTCAAAAATACAATTACACTTGGAACAGACCCAGGTCTTGAGGCCAAACCAACAGAAAGACTTCTGAAAAGTGAATAAGTATACTGCAGAGTTTGTATGACATTACTGAGCAAGAAGGAAAAGGTAAATTCCCGGGACACTTTATACTTTTTCAATCTGATTGGCAAATTATACATAATATTAACAAATATACATTGTCATATAATAATAAACCAGCAACTCAGTTTTACTGCTCACTGAAGACTGAGAAGTAAGATGCTGATGTTTTTAATTTCAGTGTCAGACTCTAATTTTGCATGTAGAAATAGCAAAATTTGGTAGTGAAAATTTTACCAAATAAGAAGGTGAAAGATCTCTAAAGATAGGCAAGGATGTGCACAAGTTTATGACAGCCATTAAGATACACTTTCTTTCATTATTAGATTGTTGTTGATTACAATTAGAAAACTTATAGCTTTGAAATTATCTTTTTTATGACCTTGTGGTAGTTTAAAAGCAATACCTCATTGATTAAATAGGTTTTAGTTCATGCTTCCTTTTAGCTAATGATCTGAAAACATATTATCCTGATTTACACATAAAATCATGCTGAAAAGCATGTGGCATTCACTAGGATATGTGTGTTTAAGTAGAATTAAATTAGCAGTGAGAGTTATTAAAGATATCTTCTGTACTATTGTCCACTGGACTGTGATCTGTAGTGAAATGAATAATAAATGAAGCAGTGCATAGGAGAGAAGTACTCTCACACATACTATATTTTCACTCTAAGTGTATACACATACAGACACATATGTATACCTAAGACAGTCTATGTTTACTATGACGTTTATTATAATGACTCTTTAAATGCCATACAATTCCATTGTATGCTAAATTATGAGTATAGTGGTATTTTTAGTGGTGTAGTGGTAATTTTACGGTGGGAACCAGTTTCTTCACTTAACAAACACTTTCTAAATCATTAAATGAAATCTAGATCCTACCAAATTCAGAAGGAATTTTATTTTTTACTTCAGTGGCTGAGATTTCACTTTGGCAGAACTTTTGTGTGATCCTAGAGTGAAAGAGGTTTCATTATGTACAAAATCACAGCCTTTAAATGAGTGTTAAAATGTAGCATTCTCTTTTCAAGGATAACAAAACAAGCTGTTTCAAAAATTTGTGTTGTGGGGGGTACTTCATGGAGCTTTATGGAAGGCTGTATAAGAGGGAGAGTGATAGAGGACAAAGGAGAATTCCATTTTGAAGTTACTGCAGAGCACTATTTTTCAGTTATGATACTTTTTTCTTTTTTCCAAAATGCATTTCTTTTATTTCCTTTTTTTATTTAAAATGTCTTGCACATAATATAAAGCAGACCAAGCCTTTAGTGTTACCTGATTGAATATATCCTAATTTCACTTCAAGCTGATTTGCCATGCTTAAAGTCAACGTTTAAAAAACTATCTTAGAAATAAGGAATATATTTTTTCTAAGCTCTTGACTAAAATTGCAGTGCAGGTTCAAGAGTTCTTGGAAAGATTAAAAAAATAAAAACTGAATCCAAATGTTAATCCATAAATACGAAACTTTCTTTTGACCCTTACCCTGTAGTGGTCTGGAGTTACTAATGGGGTTAGGATTTCAACTCTTAATGGGACTTGGTGCATTAGTGTTTTGTATGCATGGAATTCAGCATTCAGTTTAATAAGTGGTTGACATTGGTGATGTCCCTTAATTTGCTTAAATCTAATTGGCTCTTTTATCAGTCAAACCTGTATGGATTGGCAATTGATCAGAAAGGGTCAGCCATGACTGTGCATGTACTTAAATGCTGGAACCACCAGTTAAAGTCACTGTTGCATAATAAGAAGCTGAAACCATGAGAACAAATGATCTTCAGTCGGAAAGCAAAAGAAAGCGGAGAAGTTTTTCAGAATGTTCAAGTTCAGAACAAAGGCATTATGGAGTATATAAATTTTAAATACACTGCTTTTTGCCTCAAGACTTAAAGCTTTTTTTTCCAGATGAACTGAAATGTTGTCTGAAACTGTCTTTGTTACATCAAAGAACTGCATAGAAAGCTAAAAGAGATGGAAGAAGCATAAAAGGGCATAGTTTAAAATGATTAGTGACAAATTTCATACTGCAGAGGTAGAAGTAAATTTTTTTGAGTTTTATATTTTTTCCAAAAAGAATGAATTTGTTCTATTTATCTTGTCCTAAGCTACTTTGCTAGAAGTTGTAAAAAATAATATACTAGTCAGTGCTTCACATTAATTTGAGGATGCCAGCCAGTAAAAGATCTGGAGAACAAATTGGTTTAGAATTAATTTAATTAGGTAAATGAATTGAAATGATACAGTGGATGTAAAACTGCAAAAATCTGGGAGAAAATCTTCTGTACAGAGTCCTTCGTTATATATTTTTCTTCTTAATGAGCACTATTTCTTATGTAGTGGCACATAGAAGACCCCATTAATTTAGGATTGCTTTGTAATAAGTGATGGTAAGCCAACAGAAAAGAAAGTTGCAGTCACTACTGGTAATAGCTTATACTCTAGTTAAATCCATTTGTTCCCTGCCTTTGACCACAAAATCCCTAGCATGGAAGGGAATGTGAAGTCTTATATGCAGAAAGGAAGAAGATAAATTATGTTGGGAAAATGAGTGTGAAGAAAGATAGCAGAGAGAGACAGGCTGCTGATCAGATGGATAAAAAGTAGGTGGAGGCTCAATCATCACCTCCAAAGCACAGAAAAGGACTAGATTCCCAAGTAATGATGAGAGGTATGAAACTTGCTGTGGGTGGTAGTTCTGTACCACATTGCAGACTTGTCTCTGTGTAGTTCCTTGTGTAGGAGATTACAAGCCATTAACTTGCTACTGATTTATCTATAGAAAAGAGCCTCAAAGAATTCATATATATTCCCTATGTAATACGTAAACTGGAAGATAATCTGAAAAAACCCCATTTGCCTAAACAGTGAAGTGTCTCTTTAATCTCTGCCATAATTTATGGAGTATGTTGATCATTTATATGATCTGATTTGCACAACATAGGAATGTCTAGCTGTGAAAGATGTCAGATATTATCTTGGTTTCTTAAGCACCTACTCTTTGCTAGTTCTTTGTTATGTTCAGGATGCTGCGTGTCTCTGCCTACAAGCTTGGACTAGTTCTCAGGAGAAAAAAAATGAGTATACATATTTGTAGCTGTTCATGTTTATTCAACATCTACAGAGGATGGTATCCTGCAACCAGAGGATTTCAGCCACTGTTAGTTTAGGTAGCAACACCTCTGAGACTGGATGTTGAACCGCATCATAGGATTGTTGGTCTAATTATGCAAACAAATAAGAGCCACATCATACAACTTATATTCACATCTGAAAGCATTTGCTCATGAAAGTTGGTCATGGAAGCCAACAAGCCTCCTTAGATGAATGAACTATCAGTAAACAAAGCTAAATGATGCTGTTAGGCCAGAATTATTTAGGAAGAAAAATCAAATCTGAATATGCTAGAATTTTCCCTGTGAGACAGGTTTGTTTTTCTATAATGCTCAGTATCACATCGAGTCACACCATAAAAATTGTTTGGAGATAATTTCCTTTGCTTCAAATTCCAGGTATTTATGAGACATCAGGTTTTTTTCTCATGTGTCTCCTTTTTTCAATTCTTTCTTTTTCTTTTTTTTTTTTCTGTAGACTAAAACTAAAATTGAACAGGACTCTTTTTGTTCTATATCTTCTGATTCTTTTTCATTTTTCTTCAATTATATTCTCTTATGTCACTTCTTGTAAAGGTAGAGTAGTAAAAACATAATTTAAAAATGGAAAAAAATATAAATGAAAGGTGGTTTAGAAAAAGAAAAAACTTCTGGCATCATTCTATTTTATTCATTTTTAAAAAATTGTATTAAAAAAATTTCAAATTCTCAAACATTTGCATTATATCCCTATAACTTCAGAATAATTTAATCTCTAATTTTGAGGAAGAAGGGAAATCTTTTAAACAAAATTGTTGCAAACAAGTCGACAGGGGTGAGGAAGTTTCAGGAGAGAGCAGGATAGAGTAGGGAGGGGGAAAGAGGTCTCCTGTATCTCTCATCAATGACCTAGATAATTAAAGAATGTTAGTGGCAAACTGTGTAAATTTTCTGTTCTAGTTCCTTTTGTCCAGAAAGATTATTTCATGGGGATATAAGGGTGGGATTGCAAAACGACTTGTGTGGAAAACTGGGAGTTGTTCTAATGAAACAATAATTCTTTTCTAACCTGTGCAGTATTGAACTGATTGTCATTTTCATTAGTTCTACTTTCTTCTTTTATTCCTAACTCCCAGTCTGGCACATCTTTCAGTGAGCTCATACTGTGTCTGTTCTTCTTTTTGTGTGGCTGTTTTGGATGGCAAGAGAAGAGAGAAGTAAGTCTTATCCCTGAAAGGTTGTATCTTCAGACTCTGGCAATAGGAGGCACAGAGGTGCCCGCTTCACTGCTCACTTTTCTAAGTTGCAGCCAGTTGGGGCTCAGTCTCACTCCACACATCATAAAGGACTGCATCAAGGTTGCTTTAAATTGAACCTTAGTGTAAATCCCTACTCAGAAAACTGGAGAGTGCCAGAAGGCAATGACACTCCACCTGTGCCTTTTTTCTTCTGATTGCCTCCTTCCCTTTGAATGTCCCTTCTGTCCCTTCAGGGCTAGGCAGATATCAATAGTCACATCTATGCTGTTTCCATGTGCCAGACATAGGAACACCTATATTTGTCAGCTCTTAGGCTGCTTTCTGTCTTCTGAAGCTGCATGGAACAGTGAGGGCAAGAAGATCAAACCTACAATTTTAGTTGCCTAGAAGAACATGGATGTTTTTGCTTGCTTGGGGAGTGCCAGATGAGAAAGGGAGAACTGTGCAACAGCTTGAAATAGCCAATTGATCATGTATAAGCAGGCAATTAACCTCATTGTAGAGGTCTCACTCCAGGTCTTTCCAAAACGTTAGCCTTAGCATAAGGTCCAGGCAGTACTTTAGATCTCTTGGAAGAAATCTGCGGTAGAGCAGATTTCATGCTCGGAAACTACAGATTGATTGTACTTTTGAAAAATAGAAGAATATATAAAAATGGGGAAAATCTGCTCCTGTGGAATTTAGCAAAAATTACTATTTAAAACTATTATTTATCATCATATAAATCTATTTCGTATCCGTTTCAATTGTACATAAAAAAGTACACAGTTTAGATGAAGTATGCAATTTTTATGTCATTTTAAGCCTATTCATGGTTGGGTTGTTGTTGTTTTTTTGTCATTCTGTGTAAATCTGAACTAGACGGTTCAGTACTCTAATTAAAGTCAACATTCTTTACATGATAAATTAGGTTTTCCTGTTGAAGGAAATCTAAAAAAAACCAACATTGAAATTCCTAGTAAAACATACAGAAGACATTTGAAAAGTCACACCATGAATTTTGTCTTTTGAACAATTTTCCAGATATATACCAGTATCAGGAATTGGATCAATTTTTACGTTACTTTGTTACTATGATTTGCACCACTTTTCTGAAAAGATCACTTTATTATATTTATTTTTGACAACTGCTGCTCCTCTAGTTTCCAGAATAAAATGACATTTTCATTGACTGTCAGCAAAGGCAAATGTCTGTGGGTTGGTTTTGGGGTTGTTTATTTTTTTGCCAATTCATTCTGTATTTTCTGCAACTGAAGCATCTAAATTATGGCAGTTAGCATGCTGATTGTAAAGCACTTGAGTAAAGTGGCAAGGTGTTTTTCAAGCTACTGAGCACAGCTAAGGAAACTTTGAAGTTCCTCTGTTTGCAATGAACTGTGTAAGCCTTCAGCAAAGTTCTGTCACCCTGTTACGTATTTATCATGTTTTCATTTCTTAAAGAAAAAAAACACACAACCAAAACCAAAACCCAAACAGCTTAAGGGGGGAAAAACTAAGGATCTCTTAAGATCTTGCTGAGGGCGAAATGTAGAGGGAATCAAATCACTGTTCTTTTCCTCTCTTTAGCTGCGGACAAAACCAGAGATGATCTTTCTTGAACATCATAGTCATAAAAGGGTTTTATGGGGTTTTTTTTGCTGGTTAAAAATAACTCCTATGAACTCCTATTTGGGAGTTTTCTGTGTCATTTGGAAGTAGACCCGCAATGAAATTTAAACAAATCTTAAACTTTGCATCTGAATTCTTAAAGCAGAATTAATTTTTTTTCTTCCATATAGATAAATACTGGTGTTCTGGTGGTGTTTTAAGTGTGACTTTTCCGTACTTTTTCCAAGTATAGTGCTCCTTACCATGTAACATCTCTGCAGTTATCTTTCAGCTAGTTGACTGAATACCTAAGGAGAAATAAGCTTCTCTGTAAAGACAGAAAGGGAGAGAAAAGGGAAGCTGAGTAAGAATCAGACATTAGAGTCACCACGTCTCCTCTGATGTCCCTAGAATGCAGTGTTGTTGTCTTTCTTACAACAAAGGCAACTATAAGAATCTATAGTCCAGTGATTCCTGATATTTGGTGGGTTTTCCTCATTGTGCTTTTCTTTCTGAATGTTTATTTTTGTGTCTGCATGCACATGCGCGCACACAAGTATGTGTATGATATATTAATATATGCATGTTCATGCATACATGCTGGATTTGTCTTTTTCATTTGAATCTGTATGCAGGTCTTGTGTATTCTTCTGACAAAGATATAATATGCGCTTAGATTTATTGCAGGTTAGTAAAATAGGAAAGAAAGGGAATTCGTGTATTTCATGTGACAGTGGGATACGTCCGCTATTGAATTATATTTACTATTTGTATATTGGCATATTTAATTTTATGGTTTTTACAAATATTTACTAATTCAGCTTTCCGGTTGGCTTCTAAAGTGACTGAGGATTGTTATTCCCATTTTACAGACAGACAGAAAGACAGGTATTTGTTAAAAAGGGAAAGTAGAAGAGATTTTGGTATTCGTCCTTGTGATGAAAAGTATAATATACATGTCAGAAAGTTTTTCAACCTATTTGTTCCTCAGCTTAAACTGAGGGATTGCCTCTCCATGAAAGATGTCACCATACTTGAATGCAGCCACTGTGTAAGTAGAAAATACATGAATTCAGGTTAACTGATTTTAGATTATCTAATCAGCTCTAATAGAAAATGTAGAGAGAAAAAAAGTTGGATGAGTGAAGCGATGGTATTATATAAAGATTATATAAAGAAAGACTACTTCTCTTTTCTCTATTTTTCCTTCTACTGAAGTTGTGAGTGGTCTTACATACTAAGAAGCCTTTTTGAGGGGGGGTTCGTAAGAAATTGATAGTGCTGTCCAAAAAATTCAACAGGATGTTCCTGATGGTTGTAATCTGAATTAAGCAGCTGTAAATTTTCTGTGATGAATACTTAGCCTTTTCAGTCTATGTTTTAAAAACGAACAAGGAGGAGGAAGTTTTTCCTGCCTCTTTACTTTGTCAAATGGTTGAAGAAAATCTGTATTGTATAAAGTTAGTATTGTCAAGGTATTTCCTTTACCTCAACATATGGTGAATTGTATGTGCAGACTGGAGTAAATGCTGTGACAGGTCTTGCAGCATATAAGGCAAAACACGGCAGCCTGGCGTGGGTTTGAATAAAACGTGATGGTGTTACTAAGACTTTAAATCAATTAGGCTACCCAATTTTTAACAGGAAGACAGTAGCCAAGGTCTTTTGAGTAAAAATACTTGGGAACAGATCATTCATTGTTGTATATTGACACACTTCCACCGGTTTCAGTGGATTTATGTGTTCTTCAGCATTATCTGAGGAAATGAAGCCAAGAGTTAATTCGTATAAATGGTTTATTTGTTAAAAGTATCTAGAACAGGACATTAACTGATGAGTAACTACTTAATGCTGTGTGAACATTCTTATGTGGATGGGTCAGGTATAAAAGGTTGTAATCCTTTTACCCTATTCATCAGATAAGTCAACTATACATTTTGCATGGATTATTTCCATGTTTGAATAGGCTTGTCTGAATTGCTTTTTATTCACCTTAAATATTAAATATTTTGCTTCAGTGGATAACACCTGGATCATATTTCTGTCAATTGAAATGCTATTTTTAGTAGGGGACCAAACCATAAAAATAGTTAGGGATTTTCACCACAGTTAGGTGGAACAGAGGTGTCACCTTTCATATTCTATCGTAGCTTATCTCTGTTAGAGCTCTGGCTGAAAAAAGGAGATGTGGATTATTCATCTTAAAGTGACTAACATTCCCATCTCCCACTTGCCGAGCAGCGTACTAATCTCTGGCTTCATAAGCAAAGAAGGCAGAATACTGCCCTGTTGAAACTCTACAACTGTGAGAGGAAAAAAATGCAATTTATATTTACTGTGGGAGGTGGTACCGTTGTAACCCAGGGCTAAAGACACTTCTCCGGTCAGGGTGAGGCAGCGGACATGTCAGCAGCAAAGGGGGCAAGAGGAGCAGGTACTGAGTTCTGGACATATGTTGTTCATCAGTGCTGATACTCAGCATGAGCATCAGAATGTGATTCTATTGCTATTTTCTAATACAGCTTAATTTATTGATACTGCAGCTGTTGAAATAGACTGTAACGTGAAGTGACAGCCATAGCATTGCAGTGGGCAATTTCGAGAAGTGATAAGAATTCTTGTTTTCTCTGTAAATGTGATAGTTCAGATTTGTTGGCCTTGGCCTCATGTGTTACATAAGAGAATAATATACACTGTTTTGTTGTTATTCTCCTAATTATAATAGTTTTATTGCCAGAACTAAATTTTTTATTCTGCTCTTTGCCATTGTGCAGATTAGCCCCCTGAGAGTTTTACATGTTGATCAATGGTAGAATTTGGTTATATAGGAAAAAACACTCCATACTGTTAGTGATGACAGATACAATTAAATTAATTCTCTGCAGTTTCCTTTGATGTACACAGATTTTCCCTATTAATATTGATGGACTTTAGAGTCACAAGCACATGTTGGGAGAGGAGCAAGCCCCTGAATGTTGTATTTTGCTCTTTGTGGAGCTGACTATATCACTTTATGTCTAAATGTAAGGAAAGCTGCTGACAGTTTTGATATATTAAATTATAACTGAGAACTAATTCAAGGATCAAAGATGCTCTTTGGGAGAGATCACTTTACTGGTAGGAAAAATCATTACCTTTTTTCCCAGTCTCATATATTTGTACTGTGTGTCTTGGAAATATCATTCCCTACAGTTTCTGAATCTTGATGTTTAATTTAACACAAAGGTCTTTGAGCAGCACAATGGGAGGGGGGCTTCTGCTGGTAAAACCTCGTAGAAGGAAATTGAAATGTACATGTTTTTTCTCATTTATCAAAGAAGTGCAAAAATCTAAACTGACATTTTATATCAAATGAATTATGAACTGTGTACTTTGTACCTAAGGGAACAACAACTAAATTAGACTTTTGTTAAAAAGAGAGAGAGGAAAAAATAGGCTTTTAATAAAATATACAGTCATTTTTTGTATTTTGTCTGAACCTGACATATGCTTTGCTTTGCAGAAGAAAACTAGAGAGTATAGGCAGGCTACTTCAAAGGTTGTATGCTTTGAATGCCTTAGAGTGAATTGAGAAGCAGATTAAGACAACACACAAACCAGAGTTTCTACTTAATAACTATTGTTGCTTTGATATTTTTGTTTTCAGCCTTGTCCAGCTCAGGTGAGCAAGAAAAGATAATATGCTTTCTAATAGCTTGAAGATTGGAGCAAAGTAGTTAATTTTTTTATTTTTTTCTTAAACTTCCATTTGTGAGAGTACGGTTGCTACTGAAAAACTTCCAGGGAGCAAAATTTTAGAAGTCACTTGATTGAACTATAAGAGGTAAATTTTCAAAGAATTAATATCCTTAATATTTTAAGGACATGACTTCCACTGTCATTAGGAGAACAACAGTTTTTGCAAGCAAAGAGGAGACTCCCAGTCTGTAAAGTTAGAGTTTGCAACGTTTATGAGGTTTTGTAGATTCTGAATTTCCTTCATGACTTTCAGTGGTAGTATATTTAGTTCAGCATTGACGTAGAAGACACTTTGATACTGTTGTGATAAGCAAATACACCTTAGAGAAAATGGGAAATGAAAAGGTAAAATTCCATGGTTTCTTTGACAACATATTCCCTAGTGCACTCCTGTAGCGCTCTTTGATATATGAACAAAATATCCAAGAACTAGTTGCTGCTTTTCTCGTGTGTCATATACATATATTTCATAAAGATATATTTCAGAAGATTGGGTAAGTTAGAATATACAAAAGCTTTTGGAAATTCTGCAAGCTCCATCCAGAACACAACAGTGTATGAACAATTGTGGGAATATCCTACCATGAACACTGAAACAATCTGAAATACAAGGAGACCAGCTATGTTTGTAGCTTTAGTATTGTATCAGTACCATCAGGAGACTAGAACCAAAACCAAAGCTGCAATGAGTTGTATTAATGATGGCACATCCTCAGCTGAGATATCCAAATGTACTCACACCTAAGCAGTCAGGGCCTTGGTCTTTGCAACCGTGGAATTTCCAGTAACGATAAAGTCATCTGATCCTATAATATGTGGGTATACTGTGAGGAATGGTTTATTTATTAATATAAACAATGGGCATTTTTAGTCAAAAGTAAGTTGCATGGTTTTCCTTCTAAGCAAAGCTTAGATTTTAGCTAAGATTTTACTTCTATTTTTTAACAATGCTGATTTTCTAAATGTTCTCTCTATTTATAAATCATAGTACTATATAGTATTCATTTCAAAACAACATGTAAATGCCACTGGAAATGTGGCAGTGTAAATGCACATTTCTCTGTTACAGAAAGGGAAGAAGAAGAGGTGGAAACTTGAAGGGGTGAGGTGGTTTGGCAGAGCCATGACAGAGAGCTGGTCCCTTCCAGGCATGCCGGAGAGTCAGACTTTCTGCTCATGCTGTCTGTGGGGGAGATGAGAAGGAAGGGGACAACAACTGTAAGTGGGAAGAATCACTTTCTTCTTCCTCCACACCTTCCTCCCATTTTCCCTATAAAAAGACATTGACAATGAGACAAGTGGTTTTTTTTATTACCACATATGGCATAAAGAAGTTAACTTGCAGCTGTGAACCAGCTCCATGTTGCCTGGGTTACTATGAGCAGAAACTTTGAGGAAATCTGTTGTGGCTTCAGTTATATGGCCAAAAGGTAGTATGGTGACATGGATCTTGCAGATACCTCAAGGACGTTCAAGATATATTAAGACTACAGCAGCTACTGTGTGTAGTGACTCCCTAACATCAGGTGATCTGTCATTTTTTCAGATCTGTTTTCTCTTTATGGACACTCCCAAGCTTGTATTCCATCAAAAAGCATAGTATTTCACACCATCCACTATATACTGCAGATAAATTTATGAATTAAAAATCCATAGGTAATCTTATTGCAGATCTAATTTATTTGCAAACCTACATTGTTCTCCAGTTTTCACATTTAGGCATACATAAACTGATGCTTCTGTCAAAACACACATCAACTGGGAACGCTTTCGTTTTCTGTCAGCAGGGTAGACTGTTGTGTGAGTAACAGTCCACTGGCACGTTCATGCTGCAGGAGTGCACATAATGCTAGCATTTGAACCAGGAGACTTCTTATTTTACAAGAACATTCACATCTTTTCTAATATCTCACTTCCGTTAGCATTCAGTTAGGTTGCTATATTTTCTTTTGCCACATTGAGTGTAGATATAGCAACACTCATTTGCAGAAACCATGTCCATGTCTTCAAGTAAAATGTTGTTTTCTGGTTTTGAATATCCTATGTTATTCTTTTGCTTTCAGTCATAGAATAAAACAATACTAAAAATTAATTTTCAGCAATTTATGCTTCAGACTGAGGCATGCGCTTCTTGTAACATCAGCACCTCTATGCCTTTTCCTTTCTCTTTGTTCCTTTTTCATCTTCTGTGATGTTAGAGTCCCTTCACTGAATTATTTTGGCTGAAAAAGAGTTCACTAGGAAATCATCTTGTCCATCTTCTTTCCTCAAAACTCATTTCTGATAAAACATATACTCTGATGGAGATTTGAAATCTTTCTTGCAGCAGTTTAATCCCATTACTGTATGTCTTGTTTCCTAGGACGGAGAGATTGTCTTTGCAAAACTTCTGTGAAGTCAAAGATTCCTATGTGTCTATCCCTTTGCTCTTCTATTGTTCTTTAAGCCACATAGGTTTAAACTTTCTTCCCTGGTCTTTTCCCAACCATCAGTGATATAATCTGCTTTTTCTGTTGCTTTCCAGAATCTCATATTCCCAGAGCTATCTAAGAACTGTCTAATTTCAAACATGAAGTAGAAAGCTTAAAAGCTGACCTGCAGTTCTTTGAAATTGTATCAACGTTAAGAATGAAACTTCGGTTTTGCCAAGTGTCTCCTCACCAGTAGTCTATGAGACTCTCACCAGAGATGTTTCCATCAATGTGGAAGCTGGCATACCTGCCTCTGGTCATAGCTCTCTGTCTGCAATTATCAATTGTAAGGGAAGCTGCAAGATTTTGAAGATGATGTCAAATTCTTTCACCTTCTTCCTTTCCAAAAAAACCCAAACCAAACCAATCTCCTGAAATTCATCTCTGAAGCTGCTTCATGCAGGAAGCTGAAGCCATTGCATGAAGATAAATGGGATCTTGTGCCCTCTGCTCTTGCCACATCTGTTCCCTTAAGTAAAAAGAGACAGATCTGAGTTTCTCAAAGCTACTTCACAGAGAGATTTCATTTTCCAGTAACCAGAGTCACAATTAACCCACAGGATCTGTTTGTTCAATTGTGGTTTCTGTCCGATTTTTTAATAACAATCCTTATGGTTTTTCCTTATAGTATTTATTTTAAAAATAATTTTGTGATATGACAGTTATTGGCTAGGTATCCTTTTAAACAGCCTGATGAATAATTAGTTTTACTGAGGAGTTATAAATTCCATCCAATGTCTTTATTACAGGTATTAAAATCATTAATCATTCAGCTAATTGCTTATTGGCATTCTTTTGTAGCTTTTAGAGTTTAGCAAAGTTCTTGCTGTGTAACACGGATAAACTTCTATCTAGCATGAGGCAGGTTACTTCTTATATAAAGGTAAAGGTGACATTTTTATAGTGTTGACCTCAGTAAAATATAACACTTAGGAAAATGTTGTCTCTTACACATATTTTTACTTGAGACCTATATCTAAATTGCAGATGTTGAGGTTGTACATGAAGAAAAGTTAATTAAAAGGGTGGTGGGGTGTGTGTGTGTGGGATTTTGTTTTTCACAAAAGCAGATTAATGAGGAATAAGTAAACCTGCTTTGTGATTTCAAAAGGGAATTGTCTTAAACTTCAGGTTTGTAGGTAATGGAGTAAAGCCTGAGTTGATTTTCAGGGCCCTACTAAAATTGTACTTTGCAGCTTGAAATACCAAATAGTGCAAGTGGAGGAAAATTTGCAGTTAGAGCTTACACACTCAATTCAGATAAAGATAAATTTTAGATTTTTCAAACTTCTTGTTTTCATTTTTCCAAGCAATATTGTGCCTTACTAGTACAAGTAACATTAAAGATTAATGCTTAAAGTGAAAATATTTACAAAGCCACTTCTTTTCAAATGAAATTACTATTATAGCAGAGATCAGATATATAAAAAAGGATAGATCATGAAGAGAGGACAAGATATTTCTGTACCCTGTTTATGTTATATTTCTGAAAAGAAAAACTCATGAACATAAGATGAAGGGGTTTGGATGTACTGGGAAGTTTACAGTGGCTTTAAACTACTACATGCTTTTTTCCCATAGCAGTTTCCTTTCTTCCCAGGCCCATGTGCCAGAGAGGGGCAAGCAAGAAGGGCCACCATGGACCTTACACATTGTGTGATCCGAAATGCATGGATGTGTGTTGCATAAAGGGTATATGTGTTATTGGATGGAGGTATATCTATAACTGAAAATATATATCGGTGAAATTATAAAATTAAAAGAAAATCCAAGAATACTCTATGCATTCTTTAGGCGTTGAGGAGGTGGAAAACAACACAATTGAACGTATATTTTTAATGAAAAATCACGTCCGGTTGTGTGTATTTGCTATACACTGAACAGGAAAGATAACTGGGAAAAGAGGGTTAAAAACCAAACCGGAGTAAACTTCAATGAGCCTGTGAAGATAAGAAACAAAAAAAGCAATCTTCTGCTTTGCCAATAGATAAAGGTTTATAACTAGCATGCCCTTCTAGTGATGACATATGGCCCAGCATCATGGCCTGTCTTTCGGTTAAATGAAACAAAACCACATGGCCATGTTGAGAATTATGGAGAGTGCAATGACTGGAATTATTTGCACTGAGCAAACAACTAGATAACAGACATACCTGGGAAAGTCAGGAGAAACAAACGTCAATGTGCAGAACATATTGCCATAAAAAGTGCCGTAATGAGATGATCTCAGTATGGGCACCTAAAATTGAAAATCAGGAGTATCAAAACAACCACTGCAATGAGATAAAGAAATGGGGTTTGTGAATTGAACCTGGAAAAGAGTGAGAGTAGGCATGACTGAGCGAGACATTCATCTAAAGGCAGTCTGACTGAAACTTTTCCTTGCTGTTACAGCACAAACTGCGGAGAGCCTGTTTTCCTTCTTTGCAGTTAAATACCTGCAGTTATCATTTGCATACTTTTGTAAGAAAAATATTTCGATAAGATGCAAATGCATCATCTGCGCTAACTATTTTACACATGCAGATGTGGAAAATTATAGAGTTACATTTACATAGCTCCAAACTCTTCTAGCTGCCTATATGCAGAAATTAACGATACAGCAGGGTATATATGATCACTGTTAAAAGTGGTGTCACTTCGCTTGAAGTTTAGTGTGAGTTTACACCAATTTAATTGATATCAAATCAAGCTCTACTGGCATTTCTTCCTCTTATGAAAGATTAATAGTGCAGACACTTTTAGAACTAAATAATAATTTATTGTCCTACTGATAGTTCACTTTTAATAGTCCTGCTTAAAGTCTTCTACTTTCAGAAAATCTAAAGTTCAGGTATATCCCTCTGATAAATATAAGTGATGCCTTTCAGAAAAATAGAGTTTCAACATGGAGTAAACATTTAAGCACAATCGTTTAATACAATGTTTGCTGTCTTAAAATAGGCAAATGCTTAAAAAGCTGACTATTCCTGTATATGTTTTTTAAGATAAGGAAATTGAGGCAAGAATTTGAAATGCTTTTCAAAGACTGTTCAGCACATTAGTCACCAAGCAGGGATCAGATCTTTCTTGACTCATCTGCATCTACTTGAGTATCTGGAATACAATATATCATTGTCAGCTTTAAACAGTCTTCAGTGTTTATTGTTTTGTGGGGCTGCTTATTAATTTTTTTATTAAAATTGATATCTGATTAAGTATTTTATTCTGCCTTTGTAGTCTCTTCTTATACAAAGTGTGACTTTCTGCCCTGCTAAGTGAGGATTTACTGGGCTGGATGTTGATTCAGTAGGCTGCAAGTGGAGTGGTTGCCCCCTGAGGGTCATATTAAAGCTTGCGGGGAGCTTTTTGAGCAACATTGCATCTTAAAGACGATATATCAAGCTGATAGATACATGGCTCTTCTGTTGAGAAATTCACAGTAGAATTATTACTGGTTGCCAGTTATTACTTGAGTAGTAAGGAGTCTCTTGGGAATATGGATTGGATAAAAAGGGTTAAGCTGAGGGAAATGTTACACTGAAGACCTGGCGATGAGGAGTGTTTGAAATAGTCTCAGGATGTTTTGTGTGCAATTTAGAATTACCATTTTTGGGGAGGAAGTGCAGTGTAGTTTTAATGATCAAAGTGTGATTAGTTTAATAGAGTACCTTTCTCTTTATGACCCAGCAGAGACTTGACAATTTCTTTGTTGTACCCTCCTGCCCACCTGCCCCATTCCTTTGGAAGCACATGCCTGAGGATGCTTGCTAATGTATAGCTGAGGACATTCTCTGTGAGCTACAGGAGGTCTTTCAGATTAAGTAAATTTGCTGTATATTCAAACATGTTGGTTTGAAAGTAGTTTGCTAGGCTTGTTCTACAGGTCAGTCGACTTTCACAGAAGAGATTTGTCCAAATTTTCTACTCTTCCCTGTGCTGTGCTTTTGTTGGTAGAAGAGATTTGAACATTTAGCTGAGATTACCTACGCCATTAAAATAACACCCGCACTGTGAATTGTTATTGACATTTAGACAGCTACATCTTTGTTTTTAGATGAACATTGCTGTATCGCTACAATAACCACCACTATACACACATAAGGCTTAATCAGAGCTTTTGCTTTGTAGATCTCGGAGAGCTTTACAAAGAAGGATAAGTATTATTATCTCCATTTAACAGATTGAGAAATTAAAGACAAAGGTGATGTGTCCTGACAGAACTGGAAATAAATTTAATGCTTTTGCCTCCTCAGTGAGTTGCTCACACTGTCTTCTCAATAACAATGTGAACCTTGGCTTTGTGGCCAAATTACAGCTCAGCTAATTAGAGTCAATTTTATATGTAGCTTTTTGTGCTGTACAGAATTTCTGTGTGTACTTAAAGAACTGGTGCATTTTAAGCTACAGGCAGTTCAGTTCTAAATGAGGTAGTACTCTTCTTTGAAGGGGTATGGAGTCTTTCTGGTAGTGTCATCTTGTGAAACAGTTTAAAACCCTCTAATAAAAGTTTTTAAATTATTTGTGCCATCTTTCTCATGCTGGCTGAGTTTGACTGCTAACAACTTCAGGACTCACTTTACAAAGGGATGCCAAAATAATTCATTGACTATCTGCAAGTACTGTACTTTACATCCATAAGATTTAAACCCCCTTATTGTACAACTTAGCTCCAACATGAGTTATGTTGCTGCTAAACATAACAACGTTAAGTGGGGTAAATATATGTTCTCCGTTTTACTTGGAGAGTAAAATTTAATTCACATACAGAGGCGGTTAGTGTGCAGATGTTTGGTTTTGATTGCTCAGCTGGAGGGATGTTGGGGGCTGTTCGTGTTAAATCAGCCATCTTCTTCCCTCTGAGTTGAGGTGCTTACAAACTCTTGATTGGCCTTCAAGGTGTTGGCAAGGTATTTGCAGACTATGAATTACCTTAGCCTCAGACTTCTCCTGGATTTGGAAACAGGAAGACTTCCAAGTTTTCTTAGTATTTACTTGTGCCTTGTTGCCCAGGTCTAGATAACAGCAGAAGGAGGGAGAATCCAAAGGCAGCCAGGCTGGCTCAAGCCCAAAAATTTTATGTTGTCTTATAGAAAGAAGGGGAAGGGAGTGAGGGAAGCTGGAGATCCCGTCCTACTTCATTTTGTACTGAAAAAAACAGTAGGGTTGCAGGGCTACCTGCAGAAGTGAAATACCTGGTAATAACTTGGGTACCTCAGCAGCCAGCTTTTAGTAAAAAACTCTTATGAGAACTGGCAGACCTTGAACTTAAGTGAAAGGGAGCAAGTCTCTAGATTGGAGCAAGCCATGTCTTGTGCCTTGTTGTGTAATACACCTTGGAGCTGGAGCTGAAGAACTTTGAAGTTCCCCAGTCATAAGTATCAGACTAAAACAGTCAGGTGCTAGTTCACGTATCTCTGTACATATATGTCAATATAACATATATATATGTATTATATACGTCATATATATACACATATATGTGTATATATACCTGTACGTGTGTATATATATGTGTGTGTCAATATAACAAACAATGGTGTCTGATTTATTTTTTTTCTGAGCCAATGCCATCCTTTCATCTGTTTCAGGGAGAGAATGAGTCAGTGTATCACAAAGTCTGTTACTTTCCTCTTAGTAACCACCTCATATACAGGTGGTAAATGAAAATCATAAAACTCACTGTAAATACTGTTTGCTCATCTTACAGCTTACAACTTATGCCCTGAGACTTACAACTACACCTTAAGTTACAGGTCTGTGGGACTGCTTTTCCCATAGAAAGAAGGAAGAAAATAACAGCAACAAAAAGTTTCTGTTGGAAAGACCAAAGGAAGCAAAACTATTATACAAAGGTTTAAATGATAAAAGCAGTAACTTTCCAGTGTTTTAACTCTGGAAAAGAGCTACAGAGCTATGGCTGCACACATGCAGTATATACAAATGTTCCAGATGTGTTTGTATACTGAAATTTCTTCAACAGATTGTTTTCTTCTTAAAGAAAAAACAAAACCATTAACTCATGGGTGCAAATTGGCATAGTTCTTTTTACTGCATGCAGTGAAATTTGTGGCAGTTAAAGATCATTGATAGTATCCTTACTGACAGAATTCATCTGCAGTTCCTGGACTTCATAAAAATTAATTTCCTTAACAAACCAATGGACTAGAGAATCTATTTTGATTTCTACCTAAAGACCATTTTTCCCTTAAAATTTCTGCTGTTTTCTTTTAAAATTATTATTAATTTATAAGAGTGAGAAGTTATCTGAATGGTAAAAAGTCTGATCAATTTTACTCTTGCTGGTTAACATTTCTATGAGCATTTCTTTAAGTTCTCAGGGTGGCAGACCTGGGCACAAGAAGTAGATAATATTTGAACAGGTGGTAGAGAATATGTTGCTTCTGAATTACTTCTGGTGTTTGGAGGTTTGCTTTTAGCAAAGTGATATTCATGTAACTGTATTGGAAAGATTAAAATAAAGAAATAGAGTTGTTCAGTAGTGAAAATGTTAAACTAAATGGACCATATTAACATTGCTGTTGATCCTGAGGAACAGTTTTTCCAGTATATGGAGCATTTTGTTTCCACCCGGCATATGTTCTCCATGGTTTTCTCTGCTCTAATTCATCCATGTTTTTCGACAGCTCCAGATGGTGTGATGCCTCCAAGGCTTTCATCTGCCACTCCGACCAGTCTTCAGGTTGTCTGGTCTACACCAGTTCGCAACAATGCCCCAGGCGCACCCAGATACCGACTCCAGATGCGGCGGAGGCATTCTGCTGGTGACATTTTAGAGTACGCAGACCATAGCAAGGCCACCATCAGCTGCTGAGCAAGAAAAGTCCCGTTATCTTGAATACGGCCCACCTTTAGGGTGGCTGGTTTTGTTACAAGACATGTAATGTTTTACTCTTTCTTTAGGTCCTGGGATGTTTAATGATGTAACTCATGCTGCTTTTCTTTGCAGTTTGCTTTCCAGCCCTACTGCTTCCTTACAACACAGGGTCGGAGATCTTCAGCCATACACTGAGTATGAGATGAGAGTGGTTGCCTCCAACGGTTATGGTGACGCTTATAGCAACTGGACCTCAATGACTACAGCAGAGGACAGTAAGCAGTCC
Source organism: Tringa tobata (assembly GCA_033628505.1). Taxonomy (NCBI): domain Eukaryota; kingdom Metazoa; phylum Chordata; class Aves; order Charadriiformes; family Scolopacidae; genus Tringa; species Tringa tobata. The sequence continues at coordinate 10,508,097 of JAHREE010000287.1, read as the reverse complement.
AATCTTATTCAGCTCCCTTTAACAGAAAATATAAACAACAATTCAACTGCCATTGCACATAATTTCTTTTGGTTCTTAAACTTTTTCAGTTAAATAGCAATAATATATTTCTTTCCTGAATATTAACTTGCAATAATAACTCCTAAGGGATCCAGGATCTGTTGTCTTAGATTTTCATAACACATGAATATTTAAATATATGTTTTGTGAAATAGTATCTGATTTCTTTATATAATATCCCTCCATGCATATGTGTTCATATATGGTTTAAGATACACTGGTACATACAGCTTTGTAAGTGGTATTCCTTTATATTCAGGGCCTTGATTCTGATTTCAGTCATACCAGAGAAAATAAGTTGAAGTTAGTAGTATATGATGGTTGTCTTATCTCTGGGTTGAGAATACCTAAGATATACCACAGCTGAAAAGAACTTTTCAATCCCAGTGATCTTTGTTAGTTCAAAGTTGTGATCTACTTGTCTGAAATTGAATTTGTCATTGCAAGTCCCATCATTTTCCTCTTTAATAGTTCTACGTTCTGCAGCCTCACTCCACATAATTTGTTCAACAGTCCCCTGATTTAACGAACAGGTATCAGCATATATGTACAGCCTTTAATTGGCAGGGTAGGATTTTGGACCTCATACAATATGTAAGCAGAAACATATAAGAAAACGAGCTTGTTGTACACAGTAAATAAACAAAATGCATAATGTCCAGCTTTTTTAAAGAAACTGAGCTATTAATTTTGTCTTACCATGTGGCAGGATATATAATAGCACACTTTAGGGAAAAAATCTGTTATTTTCAAATATATTCTTTGCTGCCTTTTTTTTTTAAAAGAAAAGCGGTGATTTGGAGAAATTAAAAATTTTCTGAAGAGATTTTTCCTGTTCTATCTCGTTTAACAAGCAAGTCAGTCATTCTGAGCAGGAAAGGGCAGGGGTGGGGGTGTTTCATTACTGGTTTCATTGCTACATTGCTTTCTCTGCCTTCACATCAAAGTGCCTTGTGGTCTTTCTATTTAACACTGATATGAGATCTGCATTTCAGACCGTAAATTTAACATGATGCCCACATGCAATTGTAGCAAATATTCAGTGCTGATGACTCAACTTCCTTTTAGTCCCTTCTCTAACTGGATAGCTGTCTATCTTGAGAAAACACCCAGCAGAAAACATGTGTTCCCACAATTGTAAAACATTTTTCTTTGAAGCTGAGCAAATAATTTACAACAAAAATTTATCTGATCAATCCATTTAAGCTCCAAAAGTATAAACGCTTCTATGAACGCATTACCTATAAGTATTTACCTAATAAAAGTAAGTTCTGAACTTGGTCTTTGCATACTGGAGACATGTTTTCTACCTGTGAAAATTCTTGTTGAGACTCAGTTCCTTTATTGTAATTGTTTCTTACCAAAAGTGGATAGAGTATTATTAAATGTGTCCACATTCATAGTCTAAATGCAAGAAGTCTCCTATGACTGTATCATTCAAATTGCAATGCTTATTTAGCTCTGGTCAGATAATTCACATAGTGGTGTTTCTTTTTAGATAGGAGGAACACAGAAGTGCATTTGAAAGGCATCACTTGGTAGTATATGTAAAAATTATTTTTTGTGCAAAGTAGTAGGTGTAGAATTTTAAAATGCTCTTTTTGGAACTTAGGGATAAGGCCCACACAGGACATGCATTCCTATATAGTATTCCTGAACATATATGTAGAAGCTACCTGCTGCATAGAACTTGGATGGTCTTTCTGCACTAGCATGAAATGCTACTCTTTGTAAAACCTGGCTGCAAAAATGCCTTACGCTAGTATGGAAGGTAGATGTTACCAAATGAAACTTAAAAACACAAAAAGAAAACTCTAATGCCTCTTCCAATGTTTATGCAATTAAAATATTTTAAGATTAACAAATAACTTGCCTCTTCAGTTGTGATGCTGCATTTTGTTCCTTAGTTTAAAACAGACTTCTCTAGTTCAGTTACAAACCCCATGTCTCCAAGGGGAAAATTATTTTCCTTAAAATGTCCTCTTCCATTTGCGTTGATACTGCTAAATGATACATGCTGATGTATCCCCAGTATCTCACAACCCTTGTAATTTAGAAAAAAAGCCCCCAACTTTCAGTGGTGACAAAGGACTCTGGTTTTGTGTCATTGTGGAGGGCTTCCATCTGTGAAAGGATATTCAACTCCATTGCTTAAAATTGAATGATTGTAATTGGGTATAAGCAGTATTTCTGTCAAAGTTTCAATATGTTTCTTATGCAACTGCCTATACTGACTGCTTGTTGCAGAAGTACACTTAATTCCTGGCCCTGCTAACCAATAGACTTTGGCTTTTTTAAGTACAATTTTATAGTAGAGATTTTCCATATCTCGTACTCTATTGAAAAATATTTGTCTACACATGTTCTCATTGAATTTTATGCAGTGAATAGATGTCTTTTTTTGTTCCCCCAAAGCATAAAATGTCTGTAGGAATAAAATAAAAGCGTGTGTGTGTGTTTATGTGCACATACACCTGATAGCAATAGACGTAAATCAACACATACACTTTTAAAGTCAATAGAGTTCTACTAATACAAGCTGATGATTTCACAATATACCTGTATATTATATTTTATTTATGATCAATATTTAGTAAACTAAGAGGATATTAGGAATGATTAAAGAAATCAGCAAATGCTGCCATAAAAATCTGTTGTATCTGATAATAAAATGTCTTAATATGCAGATTAGTAGGTTTAGGGCATCTTTTAATGCAAGAAAAAATGCTGTAAATAATTTTCAAATACTTCCATTTACATGAAGGTGGCAGTCGTAAGTGATTCTATGCATTTTTTTCGAGTCTAACTTGCCCATGCCAGATAACAATAATGTACATATGAATATTTTAAAACCTGCTAAACATGTGTTAATAAAAGATATTTGTTCCAGTGATCTTGGTCAGTATACCATCCAACTATTTACTGCCAGAAAACAGAAACAGTTGATGAAGTTTCTGGATTAGACCTTGCTTTCAGTAACTGGAATGTAAATTTAAGATAACTATCTTGCAATGTAATCACCACTGAACTGAGAGGTCAGTATGTACCATTGAACTGAGAGCAGAATTTCATGCGTTGCATTCAGAAGTAAAATGAAAAAAGGAGGTTACCAGATAAGCTTTACCTTTTGTTATGGTAAGTCTTTGAGCTACCTGAGAAGGAAGTTTTAAAGGAGTTTGTTCAGTTACCTGTAGCCGGCCCGATGTAGCTTTATGATTCACAAAATTATATTGGCTGGTAGCAATCCACACAGTGTAATCTTTGATCAGAGGGACAGGAGAAGGAGGCCTATTCTCTTAAATCTTCCTTATGTAGACAATAGAGAGAGGCAAAGCGGGACAAGAGGGTAGATGATGCAGTTCTCAGCTTCTGCAAGTGCTTGCTGTCTTTGCTGATTGCATTCATTGTCTGAGAAGTCTCCTACTTCAGCTATGTAAGTTAGGTCCATATAATTTAGGCATATAAAGTAATCCATAGTTAGCTGATGTGGTCACCTGTGCTCAAGAAAGATAAATGGAAATGGAAGCAAGAGAAGACAAAACCTGGTGAGGGAAGAGAAAGTCATGTGAAATACATGACAGGGTGAATAGCAAAAGGACAGAAGAACAAATTAAGCTGAAGTAGTATCATGGCAGATATGATACGATGATCATATGATAAATAGTAGAAACTGCCTGTGCATGCTTATAGATTATGAATTAGAGGAAGTTTCTTAACTGGTAGGCTGAGGTTCTGAAACAAATGTGCAGTAGACCAGCAGAGGGCAAAAAGTCTGAATACTCTGAAGACAGCTCTTAATACGTATCTGAAGAGGTTCATATGGACTGCATATCATTGTATGAACAGCCTAATGACTTTTGCTTTCTGTCATCTGATGTGATAAAAGATTCCTGTGGTCCCTTGTGCCCAGAGCTACACAATTTGGATTTTCTGCTGGATACAGCCAGTAGTATATGAAAGACACCACATTTTGTTAGGATGTATAATTTCATTGTCCAGGTTCCTGGAGTAAATGATTCAAGAATAAAAGACACAGAATTTCTACTCTGATCAGTGAGAGAGTTTCCCAGAAAATCAGGTATTTCTCATTAGCTTTAAAGGGCAGTAGTCCAGGTACATGTCTCAATATATTAATGAAAGTATAGATTCCCCCAAAATACACCCATAAGAGCATAGTTCCTTGCTCCCCCACTTTGTAAAATAAGTAAACAAATGTGTGGTTCTAGTCAGGGAATTAAAAAAGATTAATGACAGTTTTGTGCCTTCATTTTAGTCAAGTCTGAACTTTTGAAGCAGATGAGCAAAATAGCCTTCCATAAAAGATAATTTCATTTGCCAAAATGAAACTATCTTCTAGTATTAATACTGCAATGAAATGGTTTGAAATATGAACTAAGAATCTTAAGGAAAAAAAATGCCCACTGTTCCGATGCTCAGTAGTTACTTCTATAAACAATTACATCCATGTAAAAAGCTTTATGATTTTATTTTCATCGTTGTCAGGCTGAGCTGTGTAGCTGTCATACTTTGCAGTCTTCCCTCCAGTGACAACCACATTGACAACATGTTATACTCCACATTGATTTTACAGTTAAGGAGCTGATTGTGATATATAGGGATTTTAAGAATTCAGCTGAGAGGCTGACTTTTGCCTTTTATCATTCCATTAAAATTTTATAACCATCTTTTTCATGTCATTTCATCCATGAATTCTTACTTTAGAAAGTGATAGCTACTGCTGTGAGCATAACTTTTCTCATGTTCAGAGCTTTTTATTGTATTAGCAAACTATCCCAATTATAGTTAATACTCATGTTTTA